>QGKV02001507.1:31429548-31477451 GCA_003260655.2 Brassica cretica | reverse complement strand
TTTTTTTTTTTTTTTTTTTTTTTTTTTTTTTTTTTTTTTATCATTCCCGAAATGGCATCAAAGTTGAATACAAACCGGGCTCGAACAAAATGATCTAGATCACTATCTTTACAATTCTAGTTTCGCATCACCACCTATCCGGCGCGTTCTGCTAGAGAGCTACATAGTTACTAGACTACCGATGACAGTTCTCTTCTATTGACGTTAATCCCGGGGAGGTGGGTTTTACCTTTCGGATGCCGGAGTCCCCAAGACGTCGCCTAAAGTAGCTTGTAATCGGTGATCTTGCCAAGTTTGCATTCTTCTTTGTCGGTTTAAACGCAAGACAGCCGAATGAGAGAAGGGTCGAGACAGCCATACCTGAGGGACTGCCGAAACCCACTCCACACGCATTGCCTAGAAGAAACATGACGTCTGAGAGTGGGAGAGCCGCAACAAATCACCAAAGTGAAACGTCGATAGCTCAAACTGTACCACCACTTCCAAAGTCAACCGAACAGCAGAAAACAGGTCGATTTCACCGTCACTACAAGACCAGAAGCCTCCTAAACCTGCAAGAAAAGTCAATTACACCACCACAATTGATCAACAGAGCTCTTGTGGCACCGGGAAGTGTTCGTTGACCAAATGCTGACACCGAGTCGGCCAATGACTCTCGAGAACCGGCTCGACATTTGCGACCTCCGAGAACCGAACGTCGTTTACTTGACTGTGAAACCTCCATCTGGTGTCAACGAACAGAGAAACAAACGAAACACGCAAGGAGACACAACTCCGAGAAGAAAGTCGATGCTTCCTGACAGAGCAACCAGAATGTAGCCGTGACGAGGAGAGACGAGATGAAGCAGCACCACAGGTAGACTCCAAAAGCCATAGACGACCGCCGGAACCTGTACCAGCCGTACCCACACAAGTCTGACCTGAACCCTAGAACCATCACCGCCTGCGAACCGGGGTCCAAGACTCATCTCCAAGGACAAGACATTCAATAGAGTTCACCTAACCACAGAGAGAGAGGAGCTAGGTCTCTTCGACACCGAAGAGGACTGAGACACCAACCGCCGTGGAAGAACGCATCACAGGTCGGACCACCGCGAAACCACACCGGACTTCACAGCAACAGCCGAAAGGACACACACCGTCACTCTTCACCAACCACGAAAAAATCTGAAGCAGATCTAGAACTTGAAAATCGATCTGCCTCAAAACCCAAAAGCCGACCACCTCCGAGCACCACCGCTAACACAGCCTCACCTACGAGCCAGAAGAAGATGAGTCGTCACTGGCAAAGATACTCCTCGCGAGCAGAGAACTCGCCGTGAAGAAACTCCACTCCAGATCTGCGGCATATCGGCTGAGAGGCGAATGGGTCGAAGAGTAGCAAAGGAAAGAGGAGAAGCAAGGAAGAGAAACCTCCGACGCCGGCCGTCGCGTTCGCACGCGCGCCGAACGCCGGAGAAGAAGGTTCACGCGTCTGTCTTTTTGGAGGGTTAGAGAGAGAGTATAAGTTTTTGCAAATTTTAAGTATTCAAAATCGTCTCTATTTTCTTTTTTTGAACGCATGCGATTATGTTGGTTGCAACTTGCATTACATAGTCCGTCTTATTTTCTTTTTTTTGAACAACAGTCTGTCGTATTTTCAAACTTGATATTCCGAAGTAATATTCTATAACCAAATCAAAATATGGTTGATGACGTATACAAACGATAAAACCAATGGGAACAAGAACAAGAACAAGAACAAGAACAAGATGAAATCTTTGAACGAATTATATAGTTAGTTCTCTCGCCGGAAATGTGTCGGAACATACCAAGTTTAATTCGAGTTTTCTTCTTCTTTTTGCATAATGATAACCACTCAATTAAATTTACAAATTATATTAATAATAAATGCATATGTCTATTTTCGGAAACTAATATGGTTGGATATCGAACCAGTAATTAAGTAACTTTTTTGAGGTGTGAAAATCGTAGTACTTTTTTGCAAAAAAAAAAAAAAAATGGTAGTACTTGTTTCTTTTATATCATACTGTATGTCGTTCTCAGTTTGTATTCCCCGAAATTGAAAAGTAATCCATCTTGTGATGCCGAATCACATCGTGTTTATTAGTTTAAAGGTTAAACAGATGTCGGCTCAACGATCGCTTTTGCTTCTATCTTTTCAAAATTTTACTTTAATTTTACTTAGTGTGCGTATGTTGTCCGAGCTGGTAAAATGCCGAAAACAATGATGAAAATATAAATAAAAATGGGACAACAATAGTTATTGTTCAACAACTTAGTATACTGGCGCAGTAAACGCGCCCATAGTTTTTAACTCCCTGATTAATCAGGTTTCCCGTTGTAACCTGTAAGCATAGATCACGACATCTTATAAACGGATCCAATATAGTACTAACTTACTAAGCACTTCTATTTTTTAGTTTGTGATCCATTACTTTTTTTCTAGTGATTCCATCTTAATAAAAAACACTTGTACAAAGAGTTCGTATGACTTGTACTCTATTTTCACCCGTATTAGAAGAAAACAATCTTTCTCACACTTTTTGACTTTCAGAGTTTGCAGATTATAAGTTATGTATCTCGCGAAAACTTTTGACTATTTGAANATCACTGTTCATGACCGTTGGAGAAAGGGGAAATTTTTGAAAATTTTTCTTTGTGACCGTTGGGGTTAAATCGAGTGCACCAAAAATTAGTCTGAAAATATCGTATTAAACGGTCAATCAAATCTATAAAATTTCATAAAAAGTAAAAAAATATGGCAATGAAATATTTATGTTATGACAACAAATCATGCGACGGCTCAGCCGATCAATGTAGAGTAATAAATAAATTATACGGCGGCTCGGCCGACTAATTAATAATAAACAGAATATAAGGCGGCTCGGCCGTCCAATAAATTAATTAAATTACTAATAAATAATATATGCGGTATTCCGGCCATTATAACATGAGATAAATAATAGTAGAGGCGGTATACCGACCATTATAGCAGGATATAAAAAATACAAATAAATTTTACCAAATTGAAGAACGATCGTGCTGATAACGTGTTATAAAAAGAACTGGTATTTTATTGTATCGCAGGAATTTAAATAAGAGCAAAATTTTATATCCGTAGAATTTTTAACACTGATATAGAAAAAGAGAATTTGTGATTATAGAGAGAAGAGATTGAGGTGTGTTTTACAACGTTCGTATATATAGAAAGAATTTACTGTGCAAATAGTACAGTAGGTCCCACATCATTTTATATTTTGTTTACGGCCGGCTCTTTTATAACAATATATTAGTTATCCTTCAATAACAAAATTATTGTAATTGTTGTGGCTTGGTGGTTAGTGAGCTTGTTTTTAGATAGAAACAGCCCCAGTTCGAGATAAATACAACATATTTTGGATTTTTTTAATTGTTTTTTTAATGACTGACATAATAGTAATTTTATCATCATCTCCCCTATGATTCTTCTCAGGGATTCTGCAAAAAACATTTTGGTCGCCGCCAGACATTATACATGTCAAAAACCTCGAAATCTATGTGTTTTCTTCTTGTTTTTGCATCAGATTCATACATATGTTCTTCTATATTGATTTAAATACTCAAAACTTCAAAAAAAAAGAATTTTTTTTTTTGAAACCGGTTTTTTGACCGAACAAGGTGAAATCGCCACGGTTACCAGCCGATTCACGTTTATCCCTCGCGTAATCGTCCGAGTCGGAGGCGTTTTATAACAAGGGTTTTAACTTGTTTGAGCAAATTAGTGACTTATAGTTGTAGTGACTAGTTTAGTCTAAACTGTGGTCCCAGATATATGTATGATTAACGTGAAATAATAATAATATTTATACTAAGCTGAACTACAGATGGGTCAGCATGTATTTTGGGGTTATCTCCTTACAGAAAAAAAAGAATCGGTTTTCTATTCTTATGAATGTCTTATTTTTTAAATTTTTTTCAATAATAGTTTCTATTGGCACTGCAGAGATAATAAGCACACATGATGCATATCACATCTCTAATTGGCCTGCTTTGAAGCCCAGTGAGAAAAAAGATATGGAGAAAAGAAGAAGAATAGGATCAAAGCCACCAACTTGTGAGAAGAAATGCTATGGGTGTGAGCCATGTGAAGCAATCCAAGTTCCTACCATTTCTTCAAGCCCCCACCTCTCTCATTATGCTAATTACAAACCTGAGGGTTGGAGATGCCATTGTGCCCCTTAATGAATCTCATTTTATTCCTTAATTTACACACAATTAACATATCATATATTCACAGGTCTCTCTTTTAAATTATCAACATCACTATTGCAAGACTTGTAACAACTACTGTTTTCTAATTATAAAATGTGAAAGTTAAAATGAAATTGCTTGTATACTATAATACTGGTAATCTTGAAGTATAGAAGCAGATTTACAGGTAGATATGGAGAGACTAGTCTCATTCAAAGAGTATATCTTACGAACGAAAACTCAATTCTTGTTTTTCTTGTATATTACAGATATTTAGCAAACTCAACACAAACAGATTCACCGTTTTACATATTTATATATATATTGAGAAAGAAAGTCACAATATTTCAAGAAGTACCTATAATGTTTTTGAACCATTTAAAGCTTTTTCTAATGGATGCTTTCATCTTCTGTTTAACTGAGTAAACCTTATAGCCAGCTACTCTTCTCTTCCTACGTGATTCCGGATCGCTGAAACTCCAGCTCCTTGACGCCGCACCATCCCCGTTTAGAACGCTTTTGCTTTTCTTTATCTTCGTCTGGTAATCATTTGTCTGATCAGCGGCTGAATCGTCGATGTAACCTTTCACCGCAGCTGCGTCTCGGAAACGGTTTCCATACGCGGCTGCGGCAGCTGTTGCAGCTGTTGGCTCCATTTTTTTCTTGTTATTCTCAACGGTGGCAACGTGATTTGAGTTTGGTCTGACGAACAAGAGTTGTCTCTATTTTCTTTATCACTGTAACGTCTTTAATAAGTTTTTAAAGGAAATTAACGTAACGATTGTTTCTTTATAAAAACAATATAAAAGCAACGTAGGTTTCTAAATTTTCTTTCTATTTTTTTAATTAACGTATAACAATTAGGTTATAAAGCTTCCTTATAGAAAAATACTTTCTGAACAAGTAAAGTTGGTGCAAGTCATTCATGTTTTTTTTTGGTAAAAAAGTCATTCATGTTTTGTTTGTCGTGTTAGGTTTTTGTGGATTGATGCATGTACGAGTACGCTGATTTTTAAACTAAAACTCTGAATATATTCATTTGGTTTAAAAGTTTTGTTGTGACTAATAAAGCATTTAATCCATGCTTCATACCTCAATACCAAGAAATGCGAAAACTTATTTTAAAATAAACTTCAACAAAAAGGGCTCTGGTTTGATACAAAATAAAAAGACAAAACATACCAGGGAATTGAAATAGACAAGAAAATAAAATACTCCATATGATTTAAGAAATAAAAATTGTCACAAAGAGAGAGATACGTTCTTAGAAAAATGTCACAAAGAGAGAGATACGTTCTTAGAAATTTAAAGAGATATAACAATAAACGCTGATGGAAAGAGAGACAATAGGTATCAAAATCAGATCAAAGAGTGCCTTGTGTAACAAGAAAGAGACCTTTTCTTCTTCCTCAAAGCAGATCAGCAACGTTGGAAGGAAGCTCCTCAACAACCACGTTGTAAAACTTCTGGATATCAAACAGCATCCTCTCATCATCCTTGGTCACAAAGTTGATCGCCACACCTTTCCTCCCAAACCTCCCACTTCTTCCGATACGGTGAAGGTAGTTCTCAGGCTGAGTCGGCAGATCGTAGTTGATAACCAAAGACACCTGCTGAACATCGATACCACGAGCCAAGAGATCAGTGGTGATGAGCACACGCGAGGACCCGGACCTAAACTCCCTCATGATGATGTCTCTCGTGTTCTGGTCCATGTCTCCGTGAGTCGCCGAGACCGTGTGGTCACGCCCCCTCATCTTGTCGGTGAGCCAGTCCACCTTCCTCCTCGTGTTCACGAAGATGACGCTCTGAGTGATGGCGAGCGTCTCGTAGAGGTCGCAGAGCGTCTCGAGCTTCCACTCCTCCTTCTCAACGTTGACGTAGAACTGCTTGATACCTTCCAAGGTCAGCTCGTCGCGCTTGACCAGGATCCTCACCGGCTTGCTCATGAACTTCCTCGTGATCTCGAGTGCCTCCGGGGGCATGGTCGCCGAGAAGACGCCGACTTGGATCTTTGGTGGGAGAAGCTGGAAGATGTCGTAGATCTACAAAAAACACCAGAAACAAAGTTAGATCAGAGTTTAAATATAAATATAAGACAAAAATAGCACTAAATCAAGTTTTTGTTCCCAAACTAGCACTCAAGGTCAAAAGTCACAAAAATAGTACTTAATGTTTTATCAAAAGTCACAAACTTAGGGTTTAGAGTTAAAGGGTGGAGTTTAGGATTTAGGGTTTAGAGTTGACAAAATGATGTTTTGGGATAAGATTTCAAATTTTGAAAAATAAAAAAAATTAAAATTTTCAAAAGATAAAATGCTATTTTGGTCATTTTAGTTTTTGAGTGCTATTTTTGTGATATAAATATAGAAATGTGCTATTTTGGAGATTTGCCCTAAATATAATTTCATCAATCTTATAAAAACAGGATTATAGTATAGAACTAACATTAAGTTTGTGTTATTTATAAAATGTCATTAGAAATATTTGAAATTTTACTAGCTCATAATAAACCAATTTTAACAATAGATTAAATTTTTTTTTTATTTATAACAAATATGTTGAGAAAAAATATACTACTACAATTTTCAAATATTTTTATAGAAAATACGTGAATTAATGTTCATTAAAATTTATTATAGAACGAAAAACAAAAAGATATGCTATTTTAAAATAGAAGTACTATATGATTTAAATAGGTATAACAAACCTGGTCCTTGAACCCGCGGGAGAGCATCTCGTCGGCCTCGTCAAGAACAAACATCTTGATGTTGTCGGCGCGGAGGGACTGTCTCTTCAGCATGTCGAAGACACGCCCCGGGGTGCCGACGACGACGTGGACGCCGGCCTGGAGGATGCGCTGGTCCTCGCGGACGCTGGTCCCGCCGACGCAGGCGTGGACCTTGACGCCGAGGTAGTCGCCGAGTGCCCTCATGACCTTCTCGATCTGCTGGGCGAGCTCTCTGGTTGGAGCGAGGACGAGGGCTTGGCACTGGACGATGGCGAAGTCCAGCTGCTGGAGGACGCCGGAGCAGAAGGTGGCGGTTTTGCCCGTTCCGGATTGGGCTTGCTGGATCACGTCGAGGCCTTTGCAGAACGGGACGATTCCTCTTTGCTGGATTGCAGATGGCTTCTCAAAACCTAACACACATGAGGTGGTGATTAAAAAGAGAGAAAAAAAACAAAAGCTTAGTCGGGTTTTTACCGTAAGCGTAAATGCCTCTGAGGAGATTCTCTTGGAGTCCCATGACGTCGAAGCTGTCGTGAACCTCGTCGTAAGAGGTGAAGAACTCATCTTGTCCCTCGAGACTGTATCAAACACAATACAAATTAGTATAACACTTATGTGAAGTGATGAAGATAAGAGTAAGAAGACTAACACTTCGTTAAGCTTCTGGTCGAACTGACGAGCATCGAACTGGGTGCCTTCTGGTGCTGATCCTGCCATGACTAATAACACAGAACAACAACAACAGTAAACATAACAGAAACAAACTAACAAAAAGATTATTACAGAGGAAAAATGTGACAAGAAAGCCAAACTCGAAGTCTATAGAGATAGACAGCAAGCATTAATATCTGTCTCATTTAATGTCCGGAGAGAATGTTTTACAAAAAGGCACATGGATTTTATCCAATATTATAGACAAAACCATTCAACCTATTCCTCCAAGTTTCATTCAGACAAGCAAACAGAACAAGCATCGAGACATTAGAGCTTCAAGATGATGCTATTCTATTAGGTAAACGATCTAAAAGCGACGGTAAATATTAATAAATCGAATAAAGTTATAATCTTTCAAACAATATCTATCAACTGAATCAGAACCCAATAAAGACCGAATCATTAATCGGAGAAAAACATCAACCTGATGCAAACCTGGAGAGAAATTGATTTGGTAGCTGAAGGAAGCGAAAGTAGAGTGCTTTGTTGTTAACTTAGGGGAGCTTGTATCTCCCCAAACTCAGATCTAAACCGCGAAAGTGAGAAAGACAACGAGCGAGAGAAAGAGAGAGCGAAGATTGAGAGCCTTTGAGAGTGTTGAATATTGTAAAGGGGCGGAGAGAGAAGGCGTTGCTATCTTTATATGTTAAGAGTCTTCTTAGGGTTTTCTCCAGAGGAAACCTTCTCCTATTCTTATGTGGAATTCCGGTTTTACCCCTGTTTAGCCTTTTATTTTACTTACTTTTGGATCCGGACAAGGATTGTCACAAGACTCGGTCGTGTCCTAAACTCACTGGTCTTTTCATAATAATCTTATTTAATTAATCTTTTTACCAATTAATAGATTCTCAAGACCAATGGGCCTAATCTCTTTTTAAAATCGGCCATAGTTTTGACTAATCCCTGCCGTTCATTGAGACTTGGTGTAATATATAAATGTCTGGTCTGTGTTCAAAAAAAAAATAATAATATATATATATATATATATATAAATGTGTGGTAAATCTCCTTGTTTTATAGTTTTTGGTATAAGTTAGTTCAATTACTAATATGGTATCAGAATCAATAATTTCGATTTCACTCGATGTGGGACTGTTTACTTGATAATGTCTCCTCTCATCACGTATCATCAGTCATTCCATAGGTTTCTCATTTAATATCTTTTGATAGTTTGTATCTGATCTTCCGTATGTGGATTGAATATCTTGGTTTTGATTTTTTCATCTAACTTGGTAGTTGTTGGTTTAGTCATGGGTATTTTTGCATTCACTATTTAGAACTTTAGTGAGCTCCTTGTACTATGTCGAAGTTTAATTGTTAGTAGCTTTTGACTTTATGATCGGCAGTTGTGGTATTATTAACTGTGCTCTTCTTGTGGATGAATAGCTAGAGAAAGTCTCTACAGCTGAAAGTGTTACCATGCTGTGGTCAATAAGTGTCACCTTCTTTACTGTCCCCTAGCTCATTTTTTTTTTGGTAACTCTGGTATCTGGGCAGCCACATTCTCAACTATCCCCCGTATGGGGTCCAGCGCCCCAACGGAAGGGATGTTAAATCCGCTGTGGCCGGGGCTCGAAATCGTGATGGCGGGCACCTCAGCCGAGGTTCCTTTACCACCAGACCACGAGGCTCGGTTCCCCTAGCTCATTTGATGAACATATATGGTCATTTCTTGTTCCTGAGTCTGGAATAGTCCAAACTTTGACATTCACACTGAAGAACATAACAATGTTAATTTCTTTAAATGATCATGGAGTTTATAATCGATAATTAGTATGTTTTATGATTTTTTGCTCTTGGTCTTCAGATATGTTCAAGATTCGCCTGAATTATTCCCCAGTGGAGACAATTTCGAAATGTAGTGCCAGTAATGTCATCCCTTTCTTTTCTTTTTTCCTTTCTCAGCTATGCCAAAAAATCATGTACCATTCTCTGTGTTTTTTTAGCTTTGGACTATGTTGATATCCCCACACTCATATGCCAAATACTTATTCAACCTTATATCTTTGATTGCTTGTGTGATATCTAGATTACTTTGAACCTTTTTTTTTTTTTGGTCTTTGTTTTGTACTATAAGCCAAACTTCCCCCTGTTTCAAGGATTTATTTTTTATTGTATGGTTTTGACAGGTCACACTGAGGATGTGTTGACAGAATGATGGGGGAAAGTATTACGTTTCCATTGATGATGTAATTTGATTCAGTTAATGGATGGTAGACAACTATTTCTATATGCAGCCTTAGGAGTCAACTGAATTCTTTTCAAGAGGCTCCTGGTGAAAACAACATGTCCTTGTAGCCTGAAGGTTTTGACGATTAGATTAAGATTCGATCATTGCTAACTAATAATGGTTCTCCGAAAGCAAAACTGTTTCTTCTGACTGGGAGGAACATTCTACAGATCTGTCTTAATCTTTTACAGATGAGTGTTTTTTTCATCTCTTTGGCTATCTTAAACTGATACTTTGGAGAAGAGAGAAGAAGCCGCATATTTGAACCAAACAAAAACAGAGCTAATAGTCTTATACATCGTCAAGTTCCCTTATGGTGGCAATGGTGTAACACATATCAGCACGAAAAGTCACTTAACCAACAACAGAAACATAAATTAAAATCACATCTCAACAGCAAAAATGAGCAAACAGAACAACTTTTCTTCCTAGGCCCATCTCTCCATCTATCGTTGTCTCTTCATCCTCCTCCGCATTATCTGCGGGAACTTGAGAGGAACCGGTAACGTCGCAACACGAATTGAGTTCTCAACAGCGAACTTGCACCCAAGGTTCTCAAAATGCTTCCTCAGATCAACTGAGCTCATCCTCAGATCCTTAGCTATGTCTTCGAAGTCGGTCTTGAACTTGTCCACGTGAAGAGTGAGCACAAGAACGTAACTTATCAGAAGGTTGATCTTGTCATCAGGTAACCTGGATGTTTCAGAATCCTTGAACAATCTATTACATTTATCACGGATGGTTGGCGGGAATCTGTGGCTCCTAGCCGAATCTAAACCAACCATCGAATTTATGTCCTTGAACTTTATCAGATGTGTGATGAACGTTAAGATACCAGCAACCGTCTCCTTCTCAGTCTCATCCTGCAAAGTGCAAGTAGACCAAGATGATATACAAGTGTTACCAATAAGTGCAAGTAGACCAAGATGATATACAAGTGTTACCAATAAGCACACTCCCAAGAAAAAGGATCAAGAAGTTACCTTGTTATCGCGCAACCTGAACAACCGGTTACGGACAAAAGCAGGGTAACCGTCGGTCGCTGCTCCAGCTTCTTCTTGGAGAAGCCAGTAAACATCCTGAAGGGAGGACCACTCTCCATTTTCGATAATCTGTTCTATAGGATAAGCTTCTCTCGGATTCGTCGCAGATGCGTTGTGAGGAGGAATGTTGCGTGCAACAACGGCGCTAGTGTTCTCAAGAGCACTAGTGTTAACCTCCAATTTGTCAAGCTTACCTTCAAGTGCCTTCTGTGCCTCGGGATCATCTCTTAGAATCCTAGCTTTCCTCTTCTTATCCTGTAGGCAGACAGAACAATCCTCCTCTCAACGATTGATGTAAAACAAAGGATTAAACCATAGTTTCAAAAATCAATCTATGCAGCAACTCAATTCCAAATCGGTTCAAATTCATCTAAAAATCGATCTAGGACGCAAATCAATCTTTAGCCGAAACGATTTTCTTAAATTCAGATCTATCAACTTGGTTTAAACTAGTCTAAATTCTGTTAAATTATGCAATAATGTTTTGAACAAATCCACAAATTAATTCATCAAAATAATTTAATAATTAAACCTAAAAATAAATCAATAATTAGTTAAAGCCACTAATCCTAAAAGCCTAGCTATTTCTTGATTATGTAGCAGAGAGAAAGAGAGACGTACGTCTAAAATAGCTCTCTTGGTCCAGAAAGTGTGGAGGCTAGGGTCAGCTTTTTCTTCTTCACCATCCTCCTCGGCAGCTTCTGAATCAGCTGCTTCATTAGCTTTAACTCTTGTGTCTAATCTCAACACCTGCAAAACAATCATCAAATCTTGATTCTTGATTTCTCAAAGCTACCAAATCTTTTCTACTTTAACAAACCTTCTGGTGAGCAATGGGAAGAATCCTCAGCGTCTGAGTCTCTTTATCCAAAACGCCTAACACACTGACACAAGTCTGCCTAGCGATTTGCTCTCCGTTGTGACTCGAACCCACGAACTCCACGTTCGACCCCGGCGGGCTCACCACGACCCTGGTCCTCTTCCTCGACGCGGTCTGGTAAACCGCGACCTTCGGGGATTCTCTGGATTGTGCTGAAGGATCGTATCCCGAGGAGAAGTAGGCCACGATCGGAGAGATTCTATCGGCCTTCTCGGAGATTTGTTTCACGGTGATGTCTATTGATCTTTGGCTCTCTGTTTCGATTGTTGTTGTCTTCTTCTTCTTCTTTTTCTTCTTCTTCTCGAGAGGTTGCGGGGTTTTGAAATCGTCGATGAAGTCGTTTTGGTGTTTGTCCGCCATGGCTGGAGAGCAGAGAGAGCTAAGACGTTACGAAAACTTCGATAGAGTATAAGAGAGAGTTGCTGAAACTGCTCAAACCCTAATTTTGATCGAGTGTGTTTTGGGAAATTTGCGAAGTAAGTCCTTATATTTAAGCCGACTTAATAAAAGTACTCATTAATTTTGATTTTACGGTAAACCCCCTCCGTTATTAACGACGTCAAAGAAAGTAAGAAACCAGCGCGGCGTTTGTTTTTTTTCTGTTTTAAAACACAAAACAACACGTAGTGCATTAGAAACATCAAAACTACATGCTGTGTGAATATCTCATTTCCCATTTTGGCTCTAACCCCTCTAACTAATTTTTTTTTCTTGTTCTTTTGTTCACAACTTCATGCCTCTAAGCTTCTAACTAATTAATAACCATTAAAAACAAGAAGAATGAAAAGGAAAGAAAAAAAGAAAAGAGAAAAATATAGAAATAAAGAATACTCTTCTTTTTTTTGTAAATTATTGAACAAGACAGATTTCGTTTGCATTTTGATGAACATGTACAGATATGAATGGAATTTGATGTTTGGTTTTGACTATTAAAACGAGTGTCCAATCGTTCGATCACCATGGTTGGTGGGTAGTCTCTTATTTCAAGAGCATGATTATTGAGGGGTTCTTATGGCGGGGTTCTTATATTTCGCTAAAAACTCCACCCTAAGAATTCTCACTAGTTCTGTCCGACGAAGAAAATAAAAATCCGCGCATTCCACTGTTTTAAAATTGACGTGTGTTCTACTAGTTATGTGTTACAAGGTTTGTTTGCTACGAAGTGCTCACCTTTATCAAGTATCTCTAGCCTCCACCATAGCACATTCAATCAATATCCAGCGCATTCATCACCGTGATGAATCACAGATATACGTAACAATTTGATAGTAAAAATTGATGGTGTCACTACAAGGAAAAGTTCAATTTCTGACCACCATATACCACGGAAATTGGTGAAAACCTAAAAATCTCTATTTACAAAACAAACAAACAAAACATCCAATGATGTCTCTTCCCTAATGTCAGTATCGTTGACTCCATGATCAGCAAACTAAATACTTTCAAATAAAGACTTTGGTTGATCAAACAAGATTTTTTTATCTTCCTTCCTACGAAACACAAAACTCATTATATTTTCCTTTATAACCTCAATGAAAAGAGAAGTTGCATATATATACATAAGAAACCAAGAAACAAAAACTCTTTGTGAGATAACTATAGCTTTGAATAATGGAGGGTAACCAAGATGAATACGAAGAATCATCGGAATGGTTTGTAAAGTATCTAAACCGTCAAGGTGACTGGTTAGAGAAAACTAGAGACAATATAATGGTTGCAGCGACAGTAATAGCTGGTATGAGTTTTCAAGTTATGGTTAGTCCTCCTGGTGGCGTATGGGAGAATGATAACTGTTCTTCCGGCACTTCACCAGTTTGTAAGGCGAAAGCGGGGACTTCGGTATTGGAGCACGAGAGTTCCAAGCGTGGTCTCTATCTTGGATTGGTTATTAGCAGTACCATTTCATTTTCTGCTTCAATGAGCCTCATTCTACTAGTCATCAGCTGCTTAAGACTCAGGTACCAATAGATAATTTAGTTATATATGCCACAACTCATAGATGACATTAGTTACTAGCTAGTATAAGTTATAATGATTTGTAGATGATTAATACTTTTGGAATTTTTATGAGAAATGTGTTTAGTGTTCTAAGTTGCAACAAGATGGTACACAAAACTGTTGATTGTGTTTAGAAAAACGCTATTACACTGCAGTTGTAAAATAATGATCGACCATTACTAGACTTATCACAAGATGCTTTGGCCATGATTCACATAGAATTGGTAACCCAACGAATATAGTATAGTGATTAAACAATATATACAACCCCCATACTATTAAGTGCTTAACCTTAAATCTTATAAGAATGTACATCATACATACATTCTTATAAGATTTAAGGTTAAGCACCTAATAGTGATCACATTGATAACACCACAACTCATTTTATACGTGGGTTCAAGCCACATGTTAGTTCGTCAATGAGCAGGAGATGGAGGAGCCAATGGCAACAACCGTCGAGGGGATCGTCGTCGACGTGGACAACAACAACAGATGAAACAAATAAGCCAACCTAAAAGCCGAACTAATTGACTTACGAGTATTATAACTGGAAACACGATCCAAAATCCCAAATAAATCATTAGTATATAAATGATTATTTGATCATCAGACTGAACCAATGCGACGGCAAAGAAAAACGCTGCTGATATACAAAGAACCGCTGCTACCATAAATGTTACAAGTATCGCCATTATCATCCGGTTCCTGTATGACAAATATCATCAGAATGTTAATTTCATCTATAGAAGTACCCTTTAAAAAATACCCCAAAGTTTTCTAACTTATTTACACTTCCATGCTACTGATAATTAAATTAAACTACTTATCTTAATGCTTGTCTTTTCCAGTTAAATTAATGAGTTTTCCTTAATCAAATTTAAATTTAATGTCATTAAATGAACCTACCTATTTTAATGCTTGTCTTTTCCAGTTAAATTAATAAGTTTTCCTTAATGAAATTTAAACTTAATGTCATTAAATGAACCTAAAAATACATCATATTTAACGTATCTTATTACGGACGAGTACGGCCCAATAATGAACTTGAATTTTATTTTTACGAAAACGTGAATCACTTGACTTATGTAATATTTAAAATATATTAACTACAATATAACAAATGCATATAACCTACATATACTTTAGTTTGAAATGATCATGCTCAAGTTTTATATAGTCAACTTACATCATGCATCGATCGATGTACAATAGTCAAACCACCTATAGTTTTCGTTTTCTTTATAGGATGTATCAACCAACCAATCATCCCACTGATTTTCTAAGCTTTATAAAAAAANAAACCAGAAGTACACCAATGGCGGACTTTATAGGATTGTAAACGAAGAGTTTTGAAGATACTTTTCACAGCAGTCGTAGTTTTCTTAGTTTTTTTATTTATTTTGTTTCCTTATTATATAGGATATGCTTTCACATTTTATTTTATTTTATCGCCTATGTTTCGTTTTATCTTATATTCATATTTTATTTTCTGAAAGCAATAATTATATTGCATATATTTCGTTTTATCTTTATTTCATAATTAATTTTATATAAGTTTTTGTTTACTCTTATAGATTCATTTTCACGAACTATACTTCAATCACACAAAACAAATAACACAAGTTTTAAAAAACTTTGAAGCTTACTTTATTTACATATCCACAATTTCGTTGAATCCCTTAACATAAATAACATGTAATATTTGTGTCTATGACTTTTACATTTCTAATATCTATATATTCAAACTTATAATTTCTTTAAGTTTCCTCACCCCGCGCAGAGCGCGGATGATCACCTAGTAAATAGATATTTGCGGATATTTACAAATACTTGCGGATATCTCATATGTTTTGATTAATACAAATAATCTTAAAAAATTGATACAAATTTGTTTTGTAAAATATTTTTTTGCATGATATATATGATAAAAATTAAAATAATTAGTGAATCTACATATTTTATAAAAACTTTTGAACTTAGTTAACAATTATAATAACACAAAACTTAAGAAAAAATTATAATTATCAAAAATTATAGTTAACAATATTACTTTTATATAAGTAATAATGTGAAAAGAATTTATCAAATCATATGTTAGAATAATAATTATATAATTTTATACATTAAAAACTTTAAATATAATCAAGATATACATGTATTTATATATTTCCGGATCGGATATCCGCTTTCCAAAATTTTAATATTTGTGATTTGCTTCGATTTTAACGGATATTGATTTTTAGTATTTGCTTTGATTCGAAAGTTTACGAATATCCAGAATTTTCGGATCGAATCGAAACGAATAACGAATCGAATCAAATTTAACGGATAAAATGTTCAGCCCTAATTTGTTTTACCAATTGTCAGAGCAGTTTGTTGAATTAAAATCAGTCAACCATTAAACAGCTACAATAATAATAGTCCATTAAAGACTTTAAATTCTAAGGACATCTCCGACTCATAACAATATTTTAATGTCAAAATCACACTATTTTATTGTGGTTTCAACACTAATTTTTTTTCTCCAACCATAACATAAAACTTCACACTAAAACTAATTACTCTCTCTGTTTCAATTTAATTATCATTATAGAGTAAAATTTCCGTTTAAAAATAAGTGTCGTTTTAAAGTTTTAATGCAAATTTTATCAATAATATTCTCTAATTTATTTTTCTATTGGTTGAAATATAGTTCGGTGCATAGGTAATGATGATCTTTTTTTGAAAATATGCAAAATTAAATATTTTCTTAATTTGTATGCATAAACCTAAAACACCAACTAAAATGAAACGGAGTGAGTATATATTATGGACAAGTTGAAGTCAATCTTTTGATCTCTAGAATGCATTATTGACGGCTAAAACAAAAACCAAAATGAGTAAGTCAACAGTTCGATCACCAAAATCTTTTAAAATTTACTGGTTCATTTATTTCCAGTGATATTGAATTTTAAAATACACTAGACCCTGATCCGCGCGCCAGCGCGGGTTTTAATTTTTGGTTTTTGGTTATTTATTTATCTAAATAATGTATTTGTAATATTTGATGTATTATATTCACCAAGTAAATAATTTTTTTGGCATCTTACACCATCTATTTATGATGAATATTCGATATCATATAAAAAATTGAACAAATAGACGTAATTAGAGAATTGTAGACGATATATAAAAACAATGGTTATTAATGTAAAATATGAAGAAATATTATATTATGACTTAGTATGGCATAAAAGATTATAAATTAGTTATACATGTTTAAAGAAAATAAAATGATTTTTAAACTGCTACGAAAAATTTAACATATAAAAAAGGGCGATGAATTAGTCATCAAATTGTAAATAATTTCATAATTTTATTAATAATAAATTATTTATAGTCTTTGTTTTTCGTCAAGATAATTATTAAATGTCCATAACATTAATATGTTAAAAGGNCATATTATAAAAGCCCATGTTGTAACCGTTTTTTTACGGGAAGTGTAACAAAAAAAAATTACATTTAACTCTTCGTTTTGTTTAAGTTTGTGTCGGTAAAAGATTAAAAAAAATCTCTCTATCTTTTTCAATGTTCAATTTGAAGCTTATTATGCGGAAATCATACGCAAATATAGGCAATTGGTTGGAATCTCTATATCTTTATATTCTTATAAATTTTAAATTTATTGTTTCCTCTTCTGCAAGCAAATCAATTACCGAAGTAATATATCAATTGGTTGGAATCAAATCTATTCTTATAATTAGTGTAATTATGGTTACAGTTTCTATATTTAATAGGTACATTAAAGATACAACATTGAAGATATTTTGTTTTGATTAATAGAAGATATTGGATTTTGAGTTTGTATTTATGGATTTGTTTCTTTATAAAGCTTAGAAAGTCAATGGGATGATTGGTTGGTTGATACATCCTATAAAGAAAACGAAAACTATAGGTGGTTTGAATATTGTACATCGATCAATGCATGATGTAAGTTGACTATATAAAACTTGAACATGATCATTACAAACTAAAGTATAGGTAGGTTATATGCATTTGTTATATTGTAGTTAATATATTTTAAATATTGCATAAGTCAAGTGATTCACGTTTTCGTAAAAATAAAATTCAAGTTCATTATTGGGCCTTACTCGTACGTAATAAGCTACGTTAATATGATGTATTTTTAGGTTAATTTAATGACATTAAGTTTAAATTTGATTAAGGAAAACTCATTAATTTAACTAGAAAAAACAAGCATTAAAATAGGTAGGTTTATTTAATGACATTAAGTTTAAATTTGATTAAGAAAAACTCATTAATTTAACTGGAAAAGATAAGCATTAAAATATGTAGTTTAATTTAATTCTCAGTGCCATGGAAGTGTAAATAAGTTAGAAAACTTAGGTGTATTTTTTAGTGGGTACTTCTCTTTTAATAATAGAGATTATAAAATAACATGCTTAATAACAATGATTTTAAAAACACATACTCCCTTCGTTCCCGAAAGTAAGATTTTCTAGAGTATTCACGCTTATTAAGAATTTAATAAATGTTTATAATTTAATTTATTTGTTACTTTATTATACACTTTCCAATAACTTTCCACCAATGAAATTTAATCAATTCAAATATTCTTAATTAATGTTTCTCAAAAGTATAAAAAATACCTTAACAATATAGAAAATCTATTTTTGTGGAACGAAAAAAAGTTCTAAAAAATCTTACTTTCGGGAACAGATGTAGTATTACATAACAATCAATTTCTACATTGAATAGACTCTCGAATGTGTTTTCATTGAAGACTTGCATTGTATTCATCAATGCCTTTAAAAAGATGCTGGCTTAGTTTTTTTTCATATAACAAATTTTGTGGTCTCAACATATATTTTTACTATATTTAAATGGTTAACTAAGTATATTTTAATTTTATATTTTATTAATCAACTAATTAATAATAATTATATTTATTTGGTTTAATCTGTTTGACATCATCATATTCCTTTATGATATTTTCTATTTTAGTTTTATTTATTATCGGTAATTTCTTTGTATTTTGATGATTTTTTACTATTTTGTTATTTCCATATTTTTATCAAATATTTTTCGTTAATATTGTATTTTTGTTTATCACTTGAAACTCTTTTTTTTAATGAAATTTGATATTTATTGATCTGTGAGATAACATTTACATAAAGAATAAACTAAAAAGAATGAGCTATGCCAAGAATATGAGAAAAGGTTCAAAGAAAGAGATTTGAGATTGCTATATGAAACTAAGGAGCCACTTCAAACCATCGGCGACGTAGCCCTTCAAACTTGTGGCTCGGCCCGTTCTTGAGTGAGGAGATTCGATTCCGCAGCATCCTATCAGTGGAGCGAGTGACCTAAGCTGTTGTAGACCAAGGTTTCTGATGCCTTCTCCCATTGCGCTCCTTCCAAACATGGTAGATGACCATCTGAAACGCCAGTCTGATCAAAACCCAGTCCATATGGGAGAACCGTGAGGTTGAGATAGATCGAAGAGTATCAGACCAGTCTAGATCCATTCGCTGCCCCAATAACCGACCAGCCACGTTATCCCACACGGTGTAACTAAATGGGCAAGCAAAGAAAAGGTGATCACGAGTTTTATCAGGTTCCCCACATAAAGTACAACTGCATACCGCAGCTGCGCATTCTATCGCCCGTAGAGAGCATGTTCCTTACAGCCAGCCAAGTTATGAATCTGTATTGAGGGATCCCCTGGGAGAACCACACTATCTTACTCCAGGGAACCACTTGAAACTTTACATCTACAATATATGTATTTAATCTATATATGATAAAGATGTTCACAATCACTTATATAATTTTATATTAAGTTTGTACCATTATAATTTTGTTTTTAATTAAAATTAATGTATATAAAAAATTTGGATCTATTTTTGTTGGTATATTAACTCTTTTTTTGTAAAAGTATATTATCTATATTTTTATAAGTCTTGAATTTTAATATATTTGCCTTGAGTTTCTAAAATGTTAGTGACGGCATACGGCATACGGCATACGGCATACGGCATACGGCATACGGCATACGGCATACGGCATACGGCATACGCAGTGACTTCCGGAGGTCAATATTGTGCGGCGAAAGCGGGGACTTCGGTATTGGAGCAAGAGAGTTCAATGGTTTGGAATGGTTATTACCAGTACGGTTTCGTTTTCTGTTTCTATGGGCATCATTCTACTAATGATTTAAGAGTATGCCACAACTCGTATTTGATCATTAACTACTAGTAGATAAATTATAATAATTTGTATATTTTAATGAACATGAGTATTTCTATCATATGAATTCACAAGGGGAGAAGAGTATGTTGTTCATTGTGATTTGGACATGACATATGATTATATCGGTTCAGTGGTTGACTAAGATAATTAATTCAACAAATCAATTGGTCTGATTGGATAAAATGTATTGACTCGTTCGTCACTATTTGGTTGAACAAAAGGACTATACGAGTCTATGATAAATCAATTTTTTTAATCTGGAGGCTCGAAAAACTTGAGCAAGAACTGTTTTTTTTTTTGTGTGCAACGTGCAAGAACTGTTAGTTTTAACTTTTATTTAAGATAAAAAAAATCTAACGATATATTTTTTATTTAGGAACCAGATGGCGATCCTTGTAAAATAAATATGGTTACAGGCTTACAGCGGTTCTTTGTATGTTGGCAGCGTTTTTCTTTGCCATCGCATTTGGTTTAGTCTGATGATTTAAGTGTGATTTTGGATCGAGATTCCAGTTTTACTACTCGTATGTTAACTAGTTTGGTTTTAGTTCGACTTAATTATTTGTTTCATATGTTGTTGTTGTGACCGTTGCTGCCATCTCCTGGACCTTAACAAAGAGGAGTATCATGTGGCTTGAACCTACGTATAACATGACTTACGGTGTTATCAATGTGTCTAATCATATAAGATTTAAGGTTGATTACTTAATTGTATGGGGTTGCATTGTTTAGTCACTACTAATATATATTCGTTTGGTTACTAATGTTTTATGTGAATCATGGCCAAAGTCTAGTAGTGGTCTAGTGAACTAATCATTACAGCGCATATTTGCATTTTCCAAATGGACATTGTTATAGTCTAAAGACTCTAAATTCCAAGAAAGAAATAATAATTTTGGTTAACAAAGAAAACAACGACTTTATTCACATTCTTTCAATAAAGGTTTACAAAAGATATGGTAAGCATTTCACTATGAGAGAGATTAGTATTCCGGCAAACCGTTGGAATTTATGTGATTGTATAGATAAAAAATGTTATATTCCGCTTTATATTAGGCAAATAAATAACTCGTAAAGAACCCTAGAGGCATGAAAAGAGTGGTAGATAGGGTCTATGTCATGAAAGTGAGTCAGAGGGTGAGAAGAAGGTAGGTCTCTTGCCCTATAGTATCCGCCTTACCCACCCGTCATCACCTATATATATGCACTTTCGATTTTAAATTTTAGTTTCTTGAAAGTATAACACAATAAAAACAATTTGAATAGAAAAAAAGAAAAGAAAAGATGATGTTTAATGATGCATATAAATGACTAGAATGGAAACTTAGAACATGATTAATCCATGTTTCTAGGGAATGATTTTTAACTTCGGATAAGAACCGTTTCTTAACTTTTCTTAGTTTTTAACTAAAAAAATCTAAAATTCGTCTCTTAAATAAAAGATATAAGAGCCGATTCTTTTGAAAAGTGTAAAAAATAAAAAATTATGTCAAATCATGAGTTAATAACCTCAAATTAAGAATTCGGATTACTCATGCTCTTATGCTTTAAAATGGAAATATCTCTTGATTCAAAGGTCTTTCCATCTTCTTCATCTACCTTATTCACATCAAGATCGTCACTTTGACAACCCCCTATAGATCTATCTACATGTTTAGCGCTCTATGTATTTAGATACCATCTTATGTATCTACGTACAACAGCACGTATTTTCTTGAAAAGTGTATAGTGTGATGGTTAATTGCCATCTATAATTCCCCTATACAAAATCGCAAGTTGTACTTAACAATTACACCACTTTAAAAATAATTTATCTTCATCGTTCCAAATTGTAGTAAATTATTTTTTCACTCAACTTTTTTTTTGGACCAAACTTACTTAACTTTTATACCATTAAGTTTTACGAATATTTCCTTATGTTCGATAGTTCTCTACTGATGTAGCAGAAACTACGATAATGCAAATAACCTATTGATTCTGAAAATACCTAGGAAACTAGGAAACTTTCCTTTCTTGAACTCGTTGAGATCCACAGATCTACCGAAAACTAGGTTGATAATACTCTTCTCAGAGCTTAACAAAAGCTCTTTATAAAAATATCAATAATCTGAATACAAGTTTAAACCTAAACGGCTATATATAAGAAAACCATAAAACCATAAAATAATAAAAATAATTATCTAAATAATTAATAAAATAAATAATAAGATATTTAGAAAGATTCCAAATATTTATCTGCATCATTCTCTCGGGTTGGAGAAGATTGTCCTCGAAACTTAATTGTGATCTTCAAATAATATTTTTCTTCTTTTCTTTCTATGATAATAACGTCCAAGTTGGAAAAAGTAATAGCTTCCATCGTACTGATCCATCTTCATCTTGTCTTTGCAAATCCAAAGATGGCTTATTGAAGATTTGACGTTTCCATGCGTTACCATATCACAACGTGAGGAAGTACTTAGTGTATCTTTCTTCTGTGAAACACATGTTGTAGGCTTGTAGCATGTTCCTCTTTATGCGTGAATCCAACTCCTTGCTTGTTGATGACTTGGAAACTTTTGTTAGGCGTTTAGACCACACCGTTTTTTGATCCCAAACGCACGAAGATCAGATTCAATGTATTTGTATTGAATCCAATCATCATCATCATAGACATCAAAAATTAGATCTCCAACAATAGCTTTGTAGACTATTTCTTCACTTTCCACAAACAAATTCTCCATCATTCCAAAATTGAGTTTGAATAAAAAAAACCGTAAAAACCTAAAATAATAAAAATAATTATCTAAATAATTAATAAAATAAATAATAAAATATTTAAAAATATTTCAAATATTTATCTGCATCATACGATACATCAAAGATGCAACAAATCATTTTTATCAAAAGTTCTCAAAGATACAGCAACGTTGCGAAACATTTTTATCAAAAGAAAAGCAATGTTACCAATCAAACTTTTTGTCATCCAAACAAATCCTCATAAACTTTAGCAACAAAAAAATGTTTTAGAAAACTAAATTTTGATGAACATGAATCAAGTTTATACGCATGTGTGAATTACGTATATACTTATTGTATGTGAGTATGTAAAGAATGGTAGATTGTAGGTGTGTAAGAAGAAAGATCTAGGGGGCCTCAAAAAAGGAGAGAAAAGGACATAGCATGTGAAAAGAGACAGAGAAACAAACAGACTAGTGAACAGTCTTACTCTTTATTTTCTCTGCACTTAATGAACCCAAACCCTCTCTGAAGTATTTCTGATTCTTCACATGCATTTCTCTTCTTTATTTATTCCTATTCTACAATACATTTGTTGAAGAAATTTTATAATAAAAAAAAATTAACTTTTTTTTTAAAGAACAAAAGTACTTTCACTTCACTAGCAGCCATACAAACCTACCCCCTTCTCTGCCTCTTCCCTGCTCCCTATTTCTCATCTAAACACCCTTTTCTTTCTTTCTCATTTACCATTTTGCCAGCTTTTGAAACAACACCACATTACATTTCTTTCTATACTTTTATCTCACCAAGAAAAACCTATTAAAACTTTAGTAAGAAAATGTAAAATTGTAAAAATATATCAAGTGCTACGTTTCTTTTAGTAAGCCAGTCAGAGATTTGTGCAGTGAGACAAGAAGAAAGAAGCTCATTCCCATTTCTATCAATATATATTCGTCAATTCTCTTTCAACACATCTATGATCTCAGTTGTTTCATCTATCCGATTTTCCTGTCTTAAGACAGTAATATCAGGGCTCGCTAAATTTAATAAACTAGGGCTCAGTGGCACTCATTTTTAGGCCATGAAGAAGTGCTGGGGTACAGCTGATATTGAAAATGGCATCTGCCCAACGGAAGAAAAAAAGATTCCAAAAATCAATGCACCTTTTTCTAATACAAATACATTTTTATGGGTATAATAATTTTATAAAAAGAGTAATATTAAAGAAGATTGAGAAGAGATGAAAGAAATTTGGGAGTAGATGAAAGAGTAATCAGAGAGACAAAAGCATCAAGTGCTGCAGAAGAAGCAACAGAGACACTGGGCCTGAGTCTCTTCAGATTTGCCAGTCTTTATAGGACCACACTCTTCTCCCTCTTCCTTACATTTTTATCTATCTATTTTGACATTTACAATATTGGATATTTTAATGTTGTTTTGATTTTACACTACATGGCAAATCTCCTTAAAAGCTCTTGCCCTCATCTGACATTTTTTTTTTCTTTGCACAGTTTATATACCTCTCTTAAACTTTAGTTTATGAATATTTGGTGATATTACTCTTTGGTTTAATTGTTAACAAATATAAATTAATACCCCACCACCTAAAAAAACCCTACTTTTTTATAGTAATAGAATGTGATTACTTATCTTATGTAATTGTATAGTAATCTATATTCTGTAAATGACTTGATCTTCCCTAAGTACAAAATAGAGTATATATATAAAGGAGGGGTTAGCCTTTTCACAAGGTCGAAGCTAGCTAGTGTTCATGCAAATTGCATCTGAGGAATATATGCTTAATTAGAGAGTGAAAGAGAGAGAAAAAAGGACAGAGAAAGTGGACTTCCTTGTCTGTCTGTGTCATAAACTCAAGAACCCTAGCTAATCTCTGAATCTATCAAGAAAGCTCTTTGTCTCTTCTTTTTATTCTCCTTTGATTTTGCTACATAACCCTTTGAGGAAAGCAAGAGAGGAACAAGAAAGATGATGAGCCTAAGTGGAAATAGTGGGAGACCAATAGGGAGGCCTCCATTTACACCAACTCAATGGCAAGAACTGGAGCATCAAGCCTTAATTTACAAGTACATGGTCTCTGGTGTTCCTGTCCCACCAGACCTCATCTTCTCCATTAGAAGAAGCTTGGACTCTTCCTTGGTCTCTAGACTCCTCCCTCACCAACCACGTAAGCCCTAAACTTTGATTTCAATTTCAACAAACTTTTATATGTTTCTTTAAATCTTTCTTGATTTCCTGGTTGTTTTTCTCTTTGCATAAAGCTTCAATCTTTTGTTGATTCTCATGCCTCTAAAGTTTACAGCCTTATAGTGTATGGGTTTCTGTCTAAGACAACTTTCACAAGCTTGTAGTGATTATGAGATAATTAACTTTCATTAAGGTCTTAACTAGGGTTTTACAACATGCATCATGATTAAATTTTAGGGTTTTGGTTAATTAAATATTGATGCAGTTGGGTGGGGATGCTACCAGATGGGATTTGGGAGGAAGCAAGATCCAGAACCAGGGAGATGCAGAAGAACAGATGGTAAGAAATGGAGATGCTCAAGAGAAGCACACCCTGATTCTAAGTACTGTGAAAAACACATGCACAGAGGAAGAAACCGTGCCAAAAAATCTATTGATCAGAGTCAGACAACAGCTCCTTTAACATCACCATCTCTCTCTTTCCCCAACAACATCCCAAGCCCCACCTTGTCCTCTTCTTCTACTACTTATCATGCTTCTTCTTCATCCCCATTAGCTGAGGCTTACAGTAACAGCAATAGGTTTGGTGTTGGTAGTAGTAACAGTAGAGGTTACTTCAATAATCATTCCTTTGATTATCCTTACCCTTCAACTCCACCTAAACAGCAACAACAACAACAACAAACTCTTAGTCATGTTTCTGCTTTGTCACTTCATCAAAACACATCTACTCCTCAACTCAATGTCTTAGCCTCTGCAACTGACCACAAAGACTTCAGGTTCTGTATCTCATTTTTTTTTTTCATTTCCATTGTTCATTATTTAAGTTTTGTTAGTTCTAGAAAAAGAAAGGCGTGATATTTAATTATACTATGTGGAATCTACTTTTAATTATGATTGTAGATATTTTCAAGGGATTGGGGAGAGAGTTGGAGTTGGGGAAAGAACTTTTTTTCCAGAAGCTTCTAGAAGCTTTCAAGATTCTCCATACCATCATCACAAACAACCGTTAGCAACAGTGGTGGATGATCCGTACGACTATACTACTGATAATAAGTTTGATCATCATCACACATACTCATCTCAACATCATCATCATAACGACCAAGATCATCGACAACAACAATGTTTTGTTTTGGGCGCCGACATGTTCAACAAACCCACAAGAACTGTCTTGGAATACACATCGAGACAAGATCATCTTAATCAAGAAGAGGAAGAGAAAGATTCATCGGACACGAAGAAGTCTCTTCATCATTTCTTTGGTGAAGAGTGGACACAGAACAAGAACAGTTCAGATTCTTGGCTTGACCTTTCTTCCCACTCAAGACTCGACACTGGTATGTAATGTGCTATCCAACTAGATAATAACAGTTTTGATAGTTTTTTAAATTATTTCGAACTTAATTTTTGAGGTAGCTGATTGATGAGGCCAGATAGCATCAGTGATGGGTCTGCACCAACACACACACAAACACGTTTGAAGGGTCACATTTCACATCTATTTCCGTGGAACATTGAGACAAGACACTGTTTGCAGAACCCTTATATGTATATACATTAGTATAATGAACTCTTTCTTCTCTCTATTCTCTATGTCTTGTGTCTGTTAGGTCCCAACAGGAAAATTGATCCGACATTTATCTCTGTGTGTGTTTCTCCTGCTTTTTCTGGCTGCTGTTTTTTTGTTCCAGGCTATCGTTTTATTATATTTTACAGTAGCTGAAAGAAACACTATATATTGTTCATTTGTTTCTTAGGATGCCAGCATCTTTAGTTGCTTATGGAATTATATAACTTGTTCTTTTCCTTCATTTCTTCCAGTGTCAGTCTTTATTTTCATAGAAATAAATAGAAAACAAAAATGTATGCAAAAGGCATAGGTAATCATGCATGGCTTAGTAATTCAAAATTTACTGTAATCCTGAACGTAGCATGTTCTTTATGTATATAACAAATCAAATGACGTATACATATATACTCAAAAGTCTTGTGCCAAAACGAGTGATCAAAACCAAATATAATATAGAGATGTTATAATGGGTTTTGTTAGCGGGTTTTTAATGGGTTAAAAAAAAACCAAATGTCCATTTAGACCCATTTAGTTAATTGAGTTTTAAAAAGATAGTTTTGTTAAGATCCATTTATTAAATGAGTTATACTTAAAATTAGTGGGGATCTGTTAACTCATTTAACTTAATATAATTAATTAATTATTTTTTATAGAAAAATATGATTGTATAGTTTTGGCAAAAATTTTTGGATTTTATAGTTTTGACGGAAAACACATTTTCTGGTTTTGGCGGAAAAATCTGATTATGCGGTTTTGGCGAGAAAACTCGATTTTGCGGTTTTAGCGGGAGAACTCAATTTTTATGGGTTTGGCGGGAAAACTCGATTTTACGGTTTTGGCGGGAAAACTTGTTTTTTTTACTGTTTTGGCGGAAAAACTCGATTTTCGGTTTTGGCGGGAAAACTCGATTTTACAGATTTGGCGGGAAAACTCGATTTTACGGTTTTGGCGNTTTTTTTGGGATTGTATACTCCTGGTCAGTTCCTTAAAATAGTTGTATTATAAATGTATAACTGTAGTTTTAGCGCAAGCAATTTGTATTATTCCTACATTTCTATTTTTGTTTATGTTTGTGACTGTGTTTCAAAAAGAAAAAAAAATTATGTTTGTGATTATCGTAAGTTATCAGCTGCTTTTAAAACTCACACAAAGAAAACAGATACAAAGAAAATTGGAGACAGTGGTTTAATCTAAAACTTTTTCGCTGGTCAACTTTCATACATCTCTCATAATACAATGACAAAGTTGCAAATTTTAGACCATTATAGAATCCAAAATTGCAAAGTAAAATCATATTGATAACATAAGCCAAACATATATAAAAGTGAAAATAAAATAAAATTCATATACGTTTTATGGTTACTAATTTTATAAACAATATAAAAATTTTATTTTGTTTTAAAACCAATTACTTCAACCGTACCATATATGTTATTAATAGGTTCAGATGAGCAACATTAGTCAAATTAGACCACTTAGATCAAATATGAAAACACTAGAAAATACATAAGACCAACCATTCAACCAGATATAACAATATATATAGGAAAACACATTCTGTCTTTTATGCTCTATTATTTTACTCTTTAGACATTTCCCAGATTATTAATTTTAAATTATGTAGAACTATTAAAATTACATGTAAAATATAATTGAATAAAATTTATTAAATTCAATCCGCGCGTAGCACGGACAAAGAACCTAGTCCTATATAATAGTAACAATTTAAGAAAATATTCAACAAGACAGCTTTATAGATATTGTCGTTTATGGGAAAACAATCATATGGTTGAGCAAAAAGGAAAGCTTAAACTGCTTTCTTATATGTCGAGTCGCTCAAATAGTAGCAACAAAAAGTTGTTCTAGTCGACATGACTTGGGGACCGTAAGCACAACGTCACACCACTTAACCTTCCCACAAATCTCTTGTATGCTACGTTTTTCAAGCGCAATCTCAGCACACCATATCCTCTTCTCCTCCTTCGTAGAACAAATAGAGCACACATTTTGCACCCATAAAAGCACAATCTTTCCGCCACAATTCTCCAATCTCAGAGAACCATAATAAGGCTTTGGTAATTTAGGCAGTTTTTCCATAATACCCTTCAAAGATATCCAAGATCTTCCCACATAGTTGTACCATTCAAGCATTCTAAACGATCCGTTATATCACGCAAGAATTATGATAACACGGCAAAAGCGTCTTGAATCCTACTGCTACCACCACATCTAATTTATTTTCTTTGGGATTATAAACCACAACAGCCTTGCCCCTAAACAAGAGGTAAAGATTCCCTTTGAAGGCACAAAATTCGTCTATATATGTCCCGTATATGGCTGCGCTAGGGATTGGCACATGCCCACATCTTGGTTTCAGGATCGAAAGATTCTAAAAAGTTTGAGAAATCGCGATATGTGATTCTTCCTACTACAAATATTTTCCCATCAAAAACACTCACAAGGGGGTTTTTCTTGGCCACCAGCATGCTTGGAGCTTCATGCCATGTGTGAAACCGACAGTCCATGATAAATACCCTAGAGGAGGGCTCATGATTGGCGTAGATATCAGAACCAACTATGGTAGAAATCCACCGACACTCATCAGGGCCAAAATTATGAGCTAGGAACGAGACCAGAAGATTGCCACTCCTAGTGCGATTCCTCACGATTCTTACAACCAGCCAACATTGTTCATAATGGCAACGAAGCCTCATGCAATTGGCAGCCACAACGAACACCGCTGGTATGAGAGAGCTATCAGAACAAGTAGAACAAGCAAGTACTACTATCAATACTGCCATTGAACACATTATTTTCTATTGAAGATAACTAGACTCTTTTCCCATCTAGTTTTCAGCAACGCAGAAGTGAAAGCTCAAGGTCGTGAACTGTTAGAAAAAGTGTGGAGCACGGTTATAACTTTACCAGACGAGCAGTTTTGGAGACATTTGTCTACACCACATGATATCATCTTTGAAGCTGCAAAAAGGGGAAATTTGGAGTTCCTACTAACCGCTTTCCGGACATATCCGGATTTGATATGCCACATAGATGGAACCTAACGAACAGTGTATCACATTGCCGCTTCATGGCGTCATGACCCATTTTCCGGACGATCTACCAATTAGGAGCATTGAAAGATAACATTGTTACTAAAACTGACAACGAAGGTAACTCAATGCTTCATCTTGTAGCTTCTACAGCTTATGGTGAGAGGTTGAGTTATGTGTCAGGGCCGGCTCTCCAGATGCAACATGAGTTGCTCTGGTTCAAAGCTGTGGAATAACTCTTGCCTAAGAAATACCAGAATCTAAGAAACCGAGAGGAGCTTACACCACATGAATTTTTTGTGAGGGATCACAAGATATTAAGAGAACAAGGTGAAAAGTGGCTCAAGGAAACTTCAACATCATGTTTGCTAGTTCTTAAGTTGATAACAACAGTCATTTTTGCAACTGTATCCACCGTACCCGGAGAAACTAACGAGGATACTGGTGCCCAAAAATTGGACAAAGATTTTCATTTGTTGTTTTCATCATGTCGGCGGGAACTGGTCTTTCTACCTTCTTCTCGTCCATCACAACGTCCATATACAGCAAGACTAATTTCAAAGCCAACCTTCCCATGAAGTTGATATGTGATATGATTACTCTCTACTTATGTATCATTTCCATGCCAGCCAACCTTCCCGTAAAACAGTTATAACTGTTTTAACTCATTTACTTGTATTTTTCCTTCATTTCCAATGTCAGTCGTCCTTTGCGATTACATGTTCAAATAATAGAAAACAAAATGTATGCAAAATGCGTTTGCTAAGGGATAATATTCATGGATTAATTTGATATTTACTGTAAGCAAAGTCTGTAGATTGAGATTATTCACAAGTCAAATGAATTGTATATAGACTAAAAAATCTTGTGCCACACATTCATAAAATAAGATAGTGATCAAAAACCAATTATTTACCAATTATTTAAAATATTTAACATGAAAGCACTATAGATTGTGTCGATTTATGGAAAAATAATCATATACATTTTTGGTATATACTTCCTTCGATGCATGTGATTACTCTTGAATCCAAGTATAAAACTTTTATGTGCGTATGATTAGTTGGAATCATTAGCAAGCTAGTTTTTCATACTAATATAATATTTATCTATATGATATATGTATGATGGGTATTTAAAAAGCATGTTGCCAACAAAGATTCTGTGAGCGGAATCAGTTCCAGCTCAAAACCATCACATCTTTGCTCAGTGAACAAGGATAAAATCTAATCATCATCATCTTCAACCACAACACTTTGAGAACACCAAAAATTTCCCAAAGCATACAGATTAAGTACTCATGATCGGTGTAGCCTCAAGCTCTACAAATACTCACTAGCACTAGTTCTAACCAAACCAACACAAGAGGCCGGTTATCGATTCCCATTACCATACGAATCTTTTGTAACATTTTCACTTTGCTACATTACATAAGAAAATGCAGAACTAAGCAACAAAGATTTAACATATAAAACATGAAAATATTCAACATTCTCTGATTATAATTTTCAAGAGCTATCAAATAGGAAAGAGTCAACATTTACTGCTTCCAAGAGCTATTATTAACAGTCTAAGCTGTGTCTCCTACCTAAAATTGATTAAAGCAAAACAAAACATGATCTTCCTATCATACTCAGCCTTGATTCTCAGTATAACATCACACAAACAAACCGAAACATCGCACAAAATGGATAAACAAGGGGTTTGTGTACAACCCTGGAATCAATTAGAGAATATAACAAGAGGACAACACATATGTTTTTGTTTTGAAACATGTCACAGAATCGCTAATAACAATTTACATAACTTGAGTCATTCTTTCAACCTCTCTGTTTCACTCTAGTTTTAGCATATCTCGTTAGGCATGTAAATGAAAAAACTCTACGACCTTAAAAGAACAAAAAGAGATCAGAAATAAAAGAAGAATACAAATGAAATTGTCGAATCAAGAATTACCCATTTACAGAGGATTCAATCTCAATCGCCATTACCCCCATTTCTTTTGACCTCATATACAACTAAGGGGCCTAAGCCCATTTAGTTATTGCGTACAAACAAAAGCATCCTTGGGTCTTGGGTCTTATTGAACTGATGATTTGTGAAAATTTGGAGATATACCAAATTCAAGGGATTTTCTATAAATTTGGGATGTAAACAAAATTTTAGGAGGTTATTAGAATGGAATTTGGGGCTTTGAGAAATAAATAAAAACAATATTTTTAAGTGGAAATTATTTTTAAATCAACGCATGAATATTATACTATACCCAGAAAATATTCATACCCGTAGATCTCCCACTTGTCCTTCCAATCGGAGACAGTGTTGCAAAGGTGGGTCTTTTCCTTTGCAACGAATTCTCTCTTCTTCCTCTCGGTGATTCCCAAAGACCAATGCCACTTTTGCTGAAACACAAAATTTTTGAAGAAATTACAATTAATAATAAATATTTAAAAATAAAAAGTAATATTTAAAAGTGAAAATTTAATTAAATTTAAAAATCTTACCGTAAAACATTTAAACCAAGTGGTCTTAACGTGATCTGGTGTCATGCTCCAGTTCGGATATGCCCCGTCGTAGTAACCCTTACTCGTCTCCGAAATGCTCCGGCTAACACGGTTGTTAGCCCCAAACCTGAAACAAAAAACAATTTAATTGTTAGAAAATAAAAATAATTTAAATTTTGATGTAATAAAAATTAATAACTTACCAAAAAGTTCCTCGCGGTCTATCGGGGTCTAGAACATCCAAACCCTCCCGTCCAGGCTGGCCAAGCAAATCCTCCACCGTATATCTCGCGTATGGTGCATATGAAGGCACACACAAATCTGGATGAACTGCACCTGCTGGGGCAGGCTGAGGTGCAGTCGCTGGAGGAGGAGGTGGAGGCATCTGCGGTGGAGGAGAAGGACTCCAAGAAACTCTCTGAGAAGTCTGAGAGTCTGGAACTGCATCGGAAGAAGATGGACCGGAAGAAGATGCTCTGGAACCATCGCAAAATAACTGAGAATAAGTAGGTGCTGCTGGTTTCCTCCTAGGAGCCTTCTAAAAAAAATTAAAATAAATTTAATCAATTACGACATAATTAAAATATTATTCTGTCACCAAAATAATCACCTAAACTATTATTCCGTTACCTAACTAATCACCTAAAATAATTACCTAACTAACCACCTAAAAAAAAAAACGAGAGAGAGGGGTACCTTAGAGGGAGAGAGCAAAGGAGTTTGGGAGGAATGAACGAGGCTTGCCTTGTTTTGCGGCGTCTCAATATATAGAGAAAGACATTCGTCGTAAACTCCACGTAATGTTACACGAAGTTACCAGACCCGTCTTTTTTTCATTTACGACGAAGTTACCAGGCCCGTCTTTTTTCATTTACGAAGAAATTACGAGGAATCAATTTAACCATTTACGACGAAGTTACCAGGCCCGTCTTTTTTCATTTACGACGAAATTACGAGGAATCGATTTAACCATTTACGACGAAGTTACCAGGCCCGTCTTTTTTCATTTACGACGACGTTACCATCCCCGTCTTATTTTTACAAGGACTTTACTACGCTTAACCCTAAACCCCGAGAATGAAATCCCTAAACCCCAAAGTCACATATAATCTAACATCATCATCTTCTTCTTTACTTCTTCTTACTCTTTCTCCAACTTAAACCCTAAAACTCCAAATAATTTTTTAAAATCTAAAGAAATACATATTATATAAAACAACAATTGTTACACATACATTAAGATGATATAAAAACAATACTTCCTTAAACAAACATTACAATAGAGAAATACAACATTTGTTACATATATTACATCACTCTAATCGTTTTCGTTCTCATCAATATTACATCACTCTAAATCGTTTTCGTTCTCATCAATATCAGTACAATCATCATCGTCGCTTCCCTCGAACTCGTCTTCATGTGCTTCATCTGTCGCATCTTCGGGAAGATCTTCATATTGAAAGTTTTCCGGGTCGATCAAAAAGATTTCACCAGTTTGTGGTTCAGGTACCTCAACTTCAGTGATAGCGCCTTCTTCTTGCAAAGGCAGTTCTTCTCCAACGACAATGCGTCCACGAAGTGTAATTTTGATAGCAGCAAACAAGTTTATCCCAGAAGTTTGAAGGTGAGGATAAGGAAGGAAGCTAACTTGGCCGGCTTGTGAAGCTAAAATGAAAGGCTCAAATTTATTGTATCTTCTCCCAAAATTGACATCCACAACACCAAATTTGCTATACCGAATCCCTCGGTTCACAACAGGATCGAACCATTCACATTTGAAGAGGACGCTTTTTAGCTTCAATAACCCCGGAAATTCCACTTAAATAATTTCCTGCAAGATCTCGTAAAAGTCTGTTTCACCTTTCACACATATTCTGTAGTTACTCGTTGTCCGATGTCTCCCGTACTCGTATGTGTGAAAGGTAAATCCTCGTGTGAAATACATAGGTGATGTGGTGACCTTTGCTACTGGACCTTGAACCAAATCGTGAAACCGTACGGGATAATATGGATCGTCATAATCAACCTGCAAAAAACAGATATTCTTAATTAATATTGAAGTATCAAAAAACTTGCTTAATTAATATATGAATGAGATATATTACGTACCTGTGATTTTAACCACTTGACAAAGTGCTTATCTTTCCGTGTGTCCACATCAGTTGCAGATATTCCTGGTATTGCTTCTTCAACTTGAGATACAAACATGCTGCAAATTAAACAAATGATCAAGTCATATATAATTAACTTCAATTCATATAATTAACATTCACANACAAGTACTCTGCAACTTGGCTAGCGCGTAACCCGATTTAGTGGTATATGACCCCGACTTTTCAGGCAACCAGACCAAGGTATCATTCATATCGAAGGAGCTAGGTTGTAAAAGGCGGATCGCATCCTCATACTGAGGTAGGTGGGCTCTTATAGCAGTCACATTCCATTCTCCAGTTATCGGGTGGAGAAGGTCATGTACCGTGAGGTCTTGGTCTTGGAAATTTGGAGGTCCCATAGGTCGTGAGACCGCCCTCGTTGAGAGCCAATTTTCGCTCCACACCTTGATACTCTTCCCTGTGCCCACTGCCCAACCAAGACCCATCTTTAGGATTTCACGACCAGCTAAAATCCCCCGCCAACCATGCGACATTGCCCCTGAAGAAGAGCAGGATAGCAGATTGTCATGACGACAATACTTTCCCAACAGCGTTTGTCCAAGCAGAGAGTCAGGGTGTTTAAGTAGCCGCCAAGTAAGCTTTGCTAGGAGAGCATCATTAAAATGTTCGATGTCCCGAAAGCCTAGGCCTCCAGCAGATTTCGGTAAGGTGAGCTTTTCCCAAGATACCCAACAGAGGCGCCTCACCTCAGGTGTTTGATCCCACCAGAAGCGAGTTAAAACAGATTGAATCTGTTTACATAGAGACTGTGGTAGCTTGAAGCACGACATAGCGTAAGAGGGCATTGCTGTTAAGATGGTCTTTAGGAGGATCAGTTTGCCGGCGCCAGATAGGAGCTTGGAGCTCCAGCTGTGAGACTTTTGTCTGATCCTGTCTACTATCGACGAGAAAATGTCTCGTTTTTTTCTCCTGAAGTGCTCCGGTAAACCCAAGTACTTTCCAAGACCACCTTCGCTCCCTATCCCTAGGGTTGTCTTAACATTTTCCTTGGTGGCTGGGAGTGTTTTTGATGAGAAGGTAATCGCCGACTTGGAGTGATTAATACATTGGCCGGAAGCTACCTCGTAACGATTGAGAATGGAGGTCAGTACCGCGCAACTGTCTCTGTCCGATCTACAGAAGAACATGGTATCATCGGCGAAGAGGAGGTGATTGATAGCCGGGGATCCACGAGCCACTTTGATACCCGCTAAGGTTCCGCTTTCCTGCGCTCGGTTACACATACCCGATAATACCTCCGTACCAGTATAAAGAGGTATGGGGACAACGGGTCTCCTTGCCGTAATCCACGAGACGGTGAAACCCCCCCTTGCGGTGCCCCGTTGATAAGAAAGGTATAGGAAACAGAAGAGACACATTCCATGATCCACGAAACCCATACGCTATGGAAACCAAAGCGTGTCAACACCTCTCGAAGAAAGTCCCATTCAATCCGATCATATGCCTTACTCATATCGGTTTTGACCGCCATCGAACAACGTTGACGGGCTGCTGACGTACGGAGATAATAGAGAATCTCATGAGTGATGAGGACATTGTCGGAAATGGCTCTTCCGGGAACAAAAGCGGACTGGTGTCCCGAGATTAGGTCAGCCAGGAGAGGTTGTAGGCGCTTGGTGAGAATCTTCGCTATGATCTTGTAGTGAGTGGTGCAGTCTGACACCCGTTTTGGCTCTACTATCTTCGGGATGAGTCTAACATGAGTCTCATTTTGCCGGCGGTGGAGCTCCCCTGAATTGAAGAAGGAGCGAATGTCCTCAGATACATCTGGCCCAATAATGTCCCAAAAAAATTGGTAGAAACCCGCGGAAAAACCATCCGGACCCGGGGCTTTATCCCCACTGATCGAGAAAACTGCCATTTTAATCTCATTATCAGTTGGGACAGCTATAAGGGTCCGATTCATTTCCGTGGTCACCTTTGGTGAGAGAGCTTCCTGCACTACTCCCAAATCGCCGCAAGCCTGGGAGGAGAAGATGCCTTGATAAAATGCAGAGATTGTTTGAACTATTTGGGTTTCCTCATAGAAGGCGTTTCCATCATCATCTTCAATAACAGAAAATTTATTTTGAACTCTCCGGCCCCGAGTTACAGCATGAAAGAAGCTTGAGTTTCTATCTCCGCTGTTCAACCATTGGATGCGGCTGCGTTGTCGCCAGAATTGCTCCTCCTCAAGATAAGCCTTTTCCAAGGTGTTTTGCAGGGAGGAGATGCGATCCTGATCTGGTGAACTGTCCGAGAGAGCAGCTTCAAGCTTCCTTTGCGTGGACTGAATAAGGGTTTTGCTGTTCAGATTCTGGATCTTTGTCCACTCCACGATATTCGTTCTGACTCTTCCTATCTTTGCGAGAATAGACTCGCGGGGTTGCTCCTTCCAAGAATTCTCAACCAGAGCTCTTATCTCTGGTTTGTCGCTAAGTCTTCTATCAAAGCGAAAGATTCCTTTCTTCTTCTTAAGTAAATTGGAGTCAAAAAGAGTAACTACTGGTCGATGATCTGACCCCTCAAATCGGTGATNCTTTGTGTTTAAATGGATAATCTTATTGGAATTAATAGATAAACGTCTAGCTCGAGTTTATGAAAAGTCTTGGCCCCCGAAAAAAAAAACAAATATATAAAAAAAAAGAGAAAAGGAAAGAAAAGGGGGCTAGCAAAGTTGTTTAGAGCTAAGATTTGTTTAGAAGTTGATAAAATCCTTTATAGATTTCAAAGAAAAAGAGTTTTATGTGCAAAGTATTCTTGGGATCTTTTGGTGAGAGATGAGAGTTGGGTTTGACATTGGGAAGTGATTGTGTAACTTGTATGTTTGGGAAAGGGGTAGAACAATGGAGATTGAGCATTGTATGCATGAGTTGGTCCTTTTCTTAGATATATTATGTGCAATGTCAATGCTACTTATTTTGAGAGTAAACCACTTTAAAAGATCATGGATTTTGAACCTCTTGACCCACTTGAATAAAAGCCTTCCCTTACTCAACCAAATGATTTGGTCCAATTGACCATTTGCAAGAATTCACTTGATGTTATACTTAATGAACTTGAAAGTTGGCTGATTTGCATGTGTGAATGCATGATGATGAGTGTAGGGATGAAAAGAGTTAAGATAGGCCTAGAGAAGCTAGAGTATAATAAGAGAGGGTGTACTAATGCTGAATTTAGATGTTGATTTGAGTGCTTTGTGTGTTTCTTTTGGCTATAAGCTCCTACCTTTAAACCTCTCTCCCTATGAGTTCTAGAAAGTTCACTTGAGGACAAGTAAAAGAATAAGTTGGGGGGAGTTGATATCTTGCATATTTACATTGTTTTATCCATTTATTCATGTGTATTTTCATCATATAGATTTGGATTTAGCCATGTCTAGGTTGCATTTTTGCATACATATGTCTCTATTAGGTATTGGAGTACCACATGGAGTTCCTGGAGACATTTGGATGCATTTAGAGCTCAAAGGAGGTGATTAGAGTGGTCTTTGGACGAGCACTGCCTAGAGCGACCTCCCGGAGCGACTACATGAAGTCACTGTGCACCACATCCCGGAGCGACCGCACGAAGTCGCTCGCGTTTTCACGTCCGGAGACACACAGATTTGACCCTGGAGCGACCTCCCAGAGCGACGTGCTGAAGTCGCTCCCAATGTTCAGAGTGACCTGTTGGAGCGACACACCAAGGTCGTTCGCGTCCTCTCGTCCAGAGACACCAAAATCGAGCATCTTGGAGCGACCTCTCAGAGCGATCTACCAAGGTCGCTCCCAGCCAGAGCTCCCAGCCAGAGCGACCAGCTCAAGTCGCTCGCGTTTTGACGGGGCGAGACACGAAGAAACGTGTCGGGAGCGACCTCCTGGGAGCGACTATGCTAAGTCGTTCCGTGTGTTTTGGTTGGACGATTTTTATGTTATTTCAGGGGCCTTTTGGTCATTTGTTTTGTTGTTTTACATTGCAAAAACCTAAGTTAAGTACTTTGGTAAGCCATCAGTGGCTAGATATCTCTTTTCTGGAGAACAACTAGTTAAAAAACTTCTTTTGATTCATTTTTCGATTGCTTTCATCTTGTGTTCTTGTTGATTTCTTATCTATTCCTCTACATGATTAATCTGAAATCCAATATGGGTTTAAGAGGAATCATGGAGATTAGTGAGTAATTACCTTTTGAATTCATGGGTTAAGGAGATCAAGGGTGATTAGGTTAGTTCTAGGATGTTTTAGTGTAGATCATTCTTGTTCCTTGCTAGTAGAGTATTCATAATGTATCTTCTGAGTTGGCCTCTCAAAAGTTGATCTTTAGGCATTTCTCACCCACAAGGTGTTTGATGAAATGCCTGAGACAACTCTCCTAAGCTTTTAATATACTTTACCAAAGACATTTGTTGTTAAAGGTGTTAAGATAGCCAATAGACTTGTTAGTAATGATTGCTTTCATATTATTCAACCAAAGACATTTGATGTTTGAGATATGTTAGTAAATGAACATTCATCTCGACATAGAGTTTGTTTAAGATTGTGTCTAAGCTTAAGGTTGATAGTTTGATTGATCGTTTGNAAGAAAAAGGGGGCTAGCAAAGTTGTTTAGAGCTAAGATTTGTTTAGAAGTTGAGAAAATCCTTTATAGATTTCAAAGAAAAAGAGTTTTATGTGCAAAGTATTCTTGAGATCTTTTGGTGAGAGATGGAAGTTGGGTTTGACATTGGGAAGTGATTGTGTAACTTGTATGTTTGGGAAAAGGGTAGAACAATGGAGATTGGACATTGTATGCATGAGTAGGTCTCTTTCTTAGATATATTATGTGCAATGTCAAGGCTACTTGTTTGAGAGTAAACCACTTTAAAAGATCATGGATTTTGAACCTCTTGACCCACTTGAATAAAAGCATTTCCTTACTTAACCAAATGATTTGGACCAATTGACCATTTGCAAGAATTCACTTGATGCTATGCTTAATGAACTTGAGAGTTGGCTGATTTGCATGTGTGAATGCATGATGATGAGTGTAGGGATGAAAAAAGTTGAGATAGGCCTAGAGAAGCTAGAGTATAATAAGAAAGTGTGTACTAATGCTGAAAAATAGATGTTGATTTGAGTGCTTTGTGTGTTCCTTTTGGCTATGAGCTCCCACCTTCAAACCTCTCTCCTTATGAGTTCTAGAAAGTTCACTTGAGTACAAGTAAAAGAATAAGTTGGGGGGAGTTGATATCTTGCATATTTACATTGTTTTATCCATTTATTCATGTGCATTTTCATCATATAGATTATGATTTAGCCATGTCTAGGTTGCATTTTGCATACATATGTCTCTATTAGGTATTGGAGTACCACATGGAGTTCCTAGAGACATTTGGGTGCATTTGGAGCACAAAGGAGGTGATTAGAGTGATCTTTGGACGAGCACTGCATGGAGCGACTTCCCGGAGCGACTACATGAAGTCGCTGTGCACCACATCCCGGAGCGACTTTCCCAGAGCGACCGCACGAAGTCGTTCGAGTTTTCACGTCCGGAGACACACAGATTCGACCCTGGAGCGACCTCCCAGAGCGACGTGCCGAAGTCGCTCCCGATGTTCAAAGCGACCTGTTGGAGCGACACACCAAGGTCGCTCGCGTCCACTCGTCCGGAGACACCAAAATCGAGCATCCTGGAGCGACCTCTCAGAGCGACCTACCAAGGTCACTCCCAGCCAGAGCGACCAGCCAGAGCGACCAGCTCAAGTCGCTCGCGTTTTGACGAGGCGAGACACGAAAAAACGCGTCGGGAGCGACCTCCGGGGAGCGACTATGCTAGGTCGCTCCGCATGTTTTGCTTGGACGATTTTTATGTTATTTCAGGGGCCTTTTGGTCATTTGTTTTGTTGTTTTACATTGCCTAAACCTAAGTTAAGTATTTTTGTAAGCCACAGCAGAAAAAAAGAATCTCTTTTTTTTCGGGAGAACAACTAGTAAAAACTTCTTTTGATTCAGATTTCATTGCTTTCATCTTGTGTTCTTGTTGATTTCTTATCTATTTCTCTACGTGATTAATCTGAAATCCAATATGGGTTTGAGAGGAATCATGGAGATTAGTGAGTAATCACCTTTTGAATTCATGGGTTAGGGAGATTAAGGGAGATTAGGTTAGTTCTAGGATGTTTTAGTGTAGATCATTCTTGTTCCTTGCTAGTAGAGTATTCATAATGCATCTTCTGAGTTGGCCACTCAAAAGTTGATCTTTAGGCATTCCCACCCACAAGTTGTTTGATGAAATGCCTGAGACAGCTCTCCTAAGCTTTTAACATACTTTACCAAAGACATTTGTTGTTAAAGGTGTTAAGATAGCCAATAGACTTGTTAGTAATGATTGCTTTCATATTATTCAACCAAAGACATTTGATGTTTGAGATATGTTAGTAAATGAACATTCATCTAGACATAGAGTTTGTTTAAGANAAAATAGAAATTCTTGTTCCATGCACATATCCGGCGGTAAATTGTACGGCGTAAGAATGACTGGCCACAAAGAATATTGTCTACCAGACATTCCAAATGGACTAAATCCATCGGTGCATAACCCAAGATAGACATTCCGAATATTTGTAGCAAAATCTGCGTGTACCTTGTTGAAATGTTTCCACGCTCTTGCGTCTGATGGATGTGCAACCTCACCATCTCTCTGGACATGTTCCGCATGCCACCTCATCGACGCAGCAGTCCTCTCAGATTGATATAATCTTTTCAATCTGTCTGTAATTGGTAGGTACCACATCCTTTGGTACGGTACCCTATTCCTCCCACGGCCTTGCGGTTTGAATCGTGGTTTTTTGCAGAATCGACACTCTTCTAACTTGTCATCTTCTTTCCAGTAGATCATGCAGTTGTCGATGCAAACATCAATCATCTCCGAAGGCAACCCAAGACTATAAACCAATTTCTGAATCTCATAATAAGATTCAGCAGACACGTTGTCTTCTGGCAAATACTCTTTAAACAACTCTGCCCATGCATCCATGCAATTCTCAGGTAAATTATGATCCGTTTTAAGATTCATCATCCTAGCTGCTAGAGACAATTTAGAGAGACCTTCTCTACAACCTGTGTAGATTGGTTTATTTGCAGCATCTAGCATTTCATAAAACCTTTTTGCATCCAAATTAAGTTCTTCTACATTTCCAGTTACATCAGCTATTGTTGTATTTGTTTCTAAAAATGCATCACTAATCATATCTTGAACCCTATCATGATCTACCATATGTTCCTCCTGATGATAATTATATTCATTATGCAAATGATTCGGTTCTTCATTATGATGAGCCTCCTCAAAATTATTATTACTACTACTAGCTTCATTTCCCCCATAACCCTCTCCGTGTTGATACCAAATGTAGTACTGTGGTGTAAATCATCTGTTTACTAAATGCTTCCTTACAGTTTCACTACGTGCAAATTTTGAATTCTTGCATTTCCGACAGGGGCAGAACATCTTACCGCTTTCCTGCGTGATAGGTGTACAGCCCGCCTGGTGCATGAATGTCTCTAGCCCGCTCAAAAATGCGTTCGTCACCCTCCCGTCAGAATCTTTGTGCAAATACATCAAACTCCGTAACTCGTAAATACTACTGCCACCGGCCATTTTTTTCTTAGATTTTGTTTTGAAAATTTTTTTTTCTGATTTTTTTTTGTTTTCGTTTGTGTGTTTTGAGGAAGAGAGTTGTGGGAAATGACATATATATATATATAGAAATTTTCGAGTTTGGTAGGTGAAATATAACAACGAATTTACAACGAATATATAACAACGAATTTACAACGAATTTAGGTAAGTTAAAGCATATTGAATACACGTTTTCACCTAAATATAACGGTAACATGTTTCGTTGTAATGTTGATGTAACGGTTACGACGAATTTCTCTTTCCACGTACTTTCGTCGTAAACTTACATTGACTTTACGACGAAAATGTTTCCTCGTAAAGTTACATGGAGTTTACGACGAATTTTTGACTCGTCGTAATTTCGTTGTAAACGCCATGTAAATTTACGAAGAAATATTTTCCTCGTAAATCTTTGTTGTTATAGAAACGTTTTCTTGTAGTAGATGTTGCTCCAATGGTACTCTATTTTAGAGTGAAAAATATAGTGATTAACAAAAAATAAAAAAATTACTTTATATATAGAGTAAAAAATAAGTTTACACTATTATAGAGTAGAAAATAGAGTATCATTGATGTATTTTTACTCTAAACTCTATTTTAGAGAGAAAAATAGAGTGGGGTTGGAGATGCCCTTACAGAGGAAGAAATAGAGCTGAGTTGGAACAATTTCAACTCTAAATACTATTATAGAGGTGAAAATAGCAATGAGTTGGAGATGCTCTAAATGCGTGTATAATGTTGAGAATAAATAAAAGACACACTCTAATTATTAAATGTCACATTTTTACAAGACAACACTGTAGTATCATTTATTTTGTTGGCATCGTAATATTTTAGAAAACAAAATAAAAAAGAGCACAGTGTTTGCCAACCTTTTGCTATTTCCAGTCTGGTCCATATCTGGTGTTGAGGGGAAGATCGTTTTTTTGTCACAGTGATCAGGAAAAAATAACAAACGTTTGCACACATGACTTGAAGCCCCGCCCGTCACGTGCTAGATTTATATCCACACGTTTCCGGTCCTATATTTCTGCGTTTTCTGCCACCCTATTCATTGGTCCATCGCTCTAATTTCCCTCCTCCAGTATCACAAACAAATTTTAAATCACAAAAAAGAAAAATTTCCTCTTGTAAAACTTAGGATTTAGAATATGTAAGTTATGTATATTATTAATGAATAAGTGTTTCTTTTATATAAGGGTTACAAGAGAGATAAATGAAAATATAAGAATATGAAAGATTACAAATCATAAACATAAGTAAATTAGGAAAACTAGAAGAATGAAAAGTCTCTTGGCCGCCTCTCTCTCATACTCGGCCGACTCTCTCTCATACTCGGCCGACTCTCTCTCCTCTCTCTCTCCTGCGGTTTGGGCCTCTAATAGATCGGGCCGGTTATGGACATCCATCAATTGATTTATAACACTCCTCCTTGGATGCCATAACCATACTTTGATTGTAATACGCTTAATGTTGCCTCATTAAAACCTTATCAGGAAAACCCAGTGGGACAAAACCATGATGAAGGAAAAAGAGTACAACACGCACTACTCCCCCTGATGTGAACCTCAGTGGAGGTCCTTCAGCCTACGCATCCCAATCTGATGCGTGAGCTTCCTGAACGTGCAGGTAGAAAGTGCTTTGGTGAATAGGTTTGCTGAATTGTCACTTGATCGTACTTGGACGACCTGAACCTCACCGGCTTTCTGAAGCTCGTGAGTGAAGAAGAACTTAGGCAATATGTGCTTCGTCCTATCACCTTTTATGTAACCGTCCTTGAGCTGAGCAATGCACGCAGCATTGTCCTCATACATCANGATGTTAGCCTGGCCATGACCCTCTATGAGACTAGCTATACCCGCAATGGTGGAGATGTTGGCGTTTTTCAGAGTTAGGTTTATGAAGTATCTTTTGTCTTTTAAGATCGTGTGGCTTAGAGACTTCATTTATAAAAACCATTCATTTATTATTAAGTTTCAAAGAAATGACAACATTGGAAATGAAAACACCAAATCAAAGAACACCAAAATTTAGATTACAAATGTCGAAATCAAACTTCAGTCTTTAAGACAATCTGAAGTTTCATAATCCATAAGATCGTCCTTTTCATGATCGAAATCATTTTCATCATCTTGATATGTCATATGGGCTTCAGGATTCTTCCCTTTCAAACTCTCTTGATAGAGGTCAACTAGATGCTTGGGAGTCCTACAAGTCTTAGCCCAATGATTGCTCATTCCACACCTATGACACACGGATTTGTCTGATGATTTGGTCGAGTGTTGGGGTTTGAATGTAGATCCACGGCCGCGACCATGGCCTCTTCCAAATGAGCCACGATCTCGTCCATGGTCTCGACCATTCCCTCGCCCGCGGCCAAAAGATCTTCGACCGCGGCCACGTCCGTTCGATTTGTCTCGACCACGGCCATGCTGGCCGTTTCCTTGAACGTGGTTGGACTCTTTATTGTCCTCTGTCGTGTGTGCTTCAGGTAGTGGAGCTGATCCACGAGGTCTCATTTGACTGTTTCTCATCAATAATTCATTGTTCTGCTCAGCGAGCAAGAGACAAGAAATAAGATTAGCATAGGTCTTGAAACCTTTCTCATGGTACTGTGTTTGTAACAGCATATTGCTTGTATGGAAAGTGGAAAATGTTTTCTCAAGCATATCCTCATCCGTAATACTTTCACCACACATTTTCATTTTAGAAACAATCTTAAACAGCGCAGAGTTGTACTCGTCCACAGAATTATAGTCTTGGATCCCAAGATTCGTCCAATCAAACCGAGCATTTGGTAAGATCACCGTTCTCTGGTGATCATATCTCGATTTCAATTCTTTCCAAAGATCTAGTGGATTCTCAATGGTTAGATACTGATCCTTGAGACTCTCAACTAGATGATGACGAATGATCAAGTGGCTCTGTATCGATCTTTTTCACTGGCATTATTTCCCTCGGTGATACATTCACCGAGATCCTTGGATTTCAGGATGATCTTAGCATCAAGCGCCCACTGAAGGTAATTATCTCCAGAGAGATCTATGGCAACAAAATCAAGGTTGTTGATTTTCGACATCTGAAATATTTTTTAGATCTTTTAGGAATATGTTTTAGTGTTTAAACGATTAGGGTTTTATGTTCAAACAATCAATCAATCAAGCCTAACGGCCAAGATCTATGCCTCACGGCCAATCAGCAAGCCGCACAGCCAAGTATGCAATCGTTTTAACTCTTATGCATTTAGTTTAACATGTAATTGCAATCCTAACATGGTTTCTATCAGTTCATACGAGATGCAAGCAAAACAAAAAACCTCTCTGCCAAGAAACAGAACAAGCCATACAGCCATTTGGTTTGATTCAATACCATTCCTAGAATAAGTTCTAAGTGCGATTGCAATCAATCAATATGATCAGATTATTATGGTATGAATACAATAAGGCCACACAGCCACGAGTATGATCAAGTCTAGAACAGTTTAACCTAATATGTAGTTTTAGATATCGATTTAAAATAATCTTAAACTAGGTCATTAGGGTTTTAGTTTAAACAAGCCAAACAATTAGATTCGAGTTTAAACATTCCTAACAATAATTCTAGGTGATCAAATCAACCAATCAATGTTCAATTTCAAATAATCAAAATCGATTTTCAAAATTAGGGTTTTTAGGGTTTCGACTTGATTAACAAGCAATTTAAAATTCAGGATGATCAATTCAATTTCAATCAATCAATAAGTTTTAATCAATCAATATTTTTTGAATTAGGGTTTAATGATTTTCGAAAATTTGATCTTTGATCAAAGGGATTTGATTTGAGATTCAAAACCTTTAAGGTTCTGATTTTAATTGATCAATGGATCAATCTCGTTTTTAGGGTTTGGGGATCAAACTTATAGAGCTTCGATTTACTCATCAAACTTTTAGAGCTTCGATTTACTCATCTAGGGTTTTGATCTATTGTCCTATGGCTTTTTCTTTGAGATTATATTTTAGGGTTTCATTCTTTACAATCAACCAGATTTGATTCATGTTCTTCGAATTCGAATTACCTTAGGTTAGTAGATTGTAGAAACCAGACCACCAAGAGAGAACCTCGAGCTGGACAGCGAACTGGAACGGATGCAAGCTGGAACGGACGCGAGCTGGCTGCTTCCTATCGGGTCGCAAACGGTGCTGAGGTTGCGAGCGGCTGATCGGGGAACGCGAGCCTGTTGCAGTTGGGATTGCGAGCGGCTCTGATGTGAACGGAAAGCTGAGGTCGTCTAGGATCAGGAACGCCTTGGGGCTGGAGCTGATCAGGTGGACACGAGCTGGAACGCCTTGCAGGAACAAGAGACGCGATCGGGGATAGGGTTAGATGCGATCGCCGGTTAGTTTTAGGTTTAGGGTTTTATCGATTAGGTTTTAGGCTCAGGGTGTTAGAGTTTCGTGCTGATAACGTGTTTTGAAACTTAGGATTTAGAATCTGTAAGTTCTGTATATTATTAATGAATAAGTGTTCCCTTTATATAAGGGTTACAAGAGAGATAAATGGAAATACAAGAATAGAAAAGATGACAAATCATAAACATAAGTAAATTAGGAAAACTAGAAGAATGGAAAGTCTCTTGGCCGCCTCTCTCTCATACTCGGCCGACTCTCTCTCCTCTCTCTCCTGCGGTTTGGGCCTCTAATAGATCGGGCCGGTTTTGGACATCCATCAATTGATTTATAACACCTCCAAACATTTTTGTATATTTACCCATTTGTTTTAAGTTAACAAACATTTTCCTTCTATAGTATAATTTTTATTCTATTAAGGGTGTTATTTGTTGTATTATTAAGCTTTTTCGGCAAAAAATTCTTAACAATAAGAACTAGCAACAAATATAAAAAATGGATACACCAGTAAGGATTCAAAGTAAACTAACACACATCTATCTTGCATGTAGATGACTAAAGTTTTTTTATATAAAAGCTATATATTTGCTTCTGGAATAGTTGAATCTCAAGGGAGATAATCTTCGTATTAACCCAAAAACACCACACTTCAAACTGAATTGGGAACAATTGCCACGCTCTTTTTAATACTCCAGTAGGAGTCACCGAGACAAGATAACTCTTTATATTGCTCTATTGAAAATAAAACGAGTCAAAGAGATTATCATTCCATAGAATTTCATGCTACCTTTCGAAGTAACCATAGTTTGCAGCAAGAACTCATCACAATCAAATGAAGAACCATCAACGACTGAAGCTAGTAAGACCTGTCGTCACCATCCGCAGTAGATCTGTCAATTACCTTTTCTAAACGGTTCAATTGAACCGAAGTTTTTGTCTTACCAAATCCATTGGAAGAAACATACAAAAGAACAATAATTTTTTTTGCTAAATTTAAAATAAATTGGCAATCAAACAAACCAAGTGATAGAAAGTAAATCAAATAAAAAAACGAATCAAACAAGTTGATGTCGGAGCTATAAAAACCGGCCATCGGCTTGAAACTAAAAAAAAATCTATCTTTCTCTCTTTTTAAAGGGTGTTATTTATGATGCCTTTTCTGAAATTTAGATTTATAATTTCAAACTTAATATATTTGAAAAAGATATATTACTAAGGGTTGGTCCGTCCTAAGAACTTTTTTAAGTTTGTTGTTAAGAATTTTGTTTTTAATTTGAAGAGCTTGCTTTTATTTTATTTATAAATCGTCATTTTGTGCTTGATCTTTATTTTTTTTATCATCGTTAGACTTATTTATTGTAAGGAGATTCAACTTTACTGACTAAATTTTATAATACCACTAGGGGGTAGGCCTGAGACGGATCGGATATCCGGGCAATTTTAAGGTATCCGGATCCGGATCCTTATCCGACGGATCCATAATTTTATTATCCTTATCCGGATCCGGGGTTCTCGGATATCCGGGTGTCGGATATCCTTCTAAAAATTGTAATATCCGGCGGATATCCGGATCCGGATTTGGATCCTTA
>QGKV02001507.1:31385063-31429441 GCA_003260655.2 Brassica cretica | reverse complement strand
TTTTTTTTTTTTTTTTTGATTAACCTGGAGGGATCTCAACCCCCAGGGGACTAACCCCTCGGCGCGAGGCAGCCCATTTGTTACTATGGAAATTAGATACCCAATTGTCTGGCCAAACACTTGGGCATATCTGAGGGGGAGGATCGAACCCGCGGTCCTTAGGACCAACGAACTCGCCTCGCGCCACTCGACCACGAGCGCTTGGTTATGTTTTGTATCTTTCATATTGTAGATCTGTATTGTATATAATTTAAGTTTCCGTTTGTTTCCTAAAAAAGTAGATTTCTCGGGAGGAAAACACATTATTAATTGCTTTGAATATATTTCATCTATATCTTTTGAGTGATATGTAGAGTGTATATAACTTAATTGTCAATTTAAAGCGAAACTATTATAACTATAGTACGTAGACACATACACAGTTACAGACATGAGATACTTAAAAGTAGTGTTGAGAGTGTCCCACCACCATTTCCTCCATGTACCGTTTTACGACGACATGTTCACGTACGTGCACATTCCAGAAAAATAGAGAGTGAGTACTATCGAATTTAATATACGTATAGTGGATCGAGTGTGTGTCTTAGCTTGTGTGATTTGAAATGTAGTAAGCCCTAGCTAGTTAATATATATATAGAAATAGCTGGTAGTGCATGCGAATGACGAGTTGTGCGTGGTTGATATGGGACATTGTATGCCCCTTAATTATTCTTTTATCTTTATAACAATACGTACATACCAATTTATGGTCTGATATAGCTGTCCAAATGTTGTAATTAATTGTATGATCACGACGAAACTTCTTCGTTCAATACGTGCATTCTGTATATTGGTACTCTATTATTAATTTTAAATAAACTATTAATGATTTTTAAATATCAACGCTTAGCTAACTAGTGATTTGTCTCCTAAAATTAACCTTTGTAAATTTTTAAAGACTGTCAAATTCCTCTTTACCACCATATTTTGTTTACATAGAAAGGTAATTAACTATTTAATTGACTAGATTTGATAGTTGGAGTCATACTTTATAAATTAATTGGCTAAATCAGCACGTTACTCTCATGATTATATTTTCACTTTTCACAACTCCCCCACTTCACCCACCACGCACGAATAGAAACAAATCCATGTGTATATATTGTACTTACCGACGTAAGTATCCGTTTTATCCACTGACTCATTAACATTTTGACTAAAATAAGAGAATGATCAACTCAATGTCGAATGTATTTGATTCTCTATAATGCGACTGAAAAAAACTTTCCTACACGTAGGTATATTTGTTGAAGTGATCTCTTATAAATAAAAACCATTCTCAATTTTTGTGTACTATATAATATTTGTTTCTGAAACTTTTTTCTTGTTGAAGCTATTGAAGGATTGATTCTCGATCATGCGGGATTTGCAAGCTATTAATAATAAATACAACCGTTTTCTTAAAGTGACTAAATAAACGAAAAGAAAATGAAAGTGGGAAAATGGGTCCGTACTAATGGATGTGATCTTGCCTTTGTATCTGATTTTTTTTTCTTAGCTACGCCACTTTTGACTACATAGCCACTCTAGCCTTCTTTTGAGTTTTGTCTAGGCAATAATCTAATTGTTTTAAAGCTTAACTAATTACAAAATGTAAGCTAAATAGCATGTTTGTTTTAGCTTTAATAGCTTATCATAATGATATGATTCGCTGGTCCAATCGTGTTAGTTGTTACTTTGTACTAAATTTAAATTTTTGTCATGCTTTGCTTTGTTTGTGGACTCTAGTCATTTCTTCATGTAATGCAAATAAATTCCCGAAATGTGAATATATTAATATGACCTATAACGTTAGATGTGTAGATTCTTTCTCGTTCTATCAACGCAATCAAATCGAAAGTTGTCAATCTGACACACGTATGTACAATTATTAATAATACATGATTCCATTATTTTACAATAGTACATAGTGTTTTGAACTGGAACTTTTACTATTCGAGAATATATTTGCACGTAGGTTATTCACAGACTAACTACGTTCTGACCATTCATTTTCCATCGATAAACAGAAACGTGTACGATTATAGATATATGGAAAAGAATATATACCACGTTCATCATCATGTTGTTTAATCATCGACGATATGATAAAGTGGAAAGAAAGCTAGTGTGTAAGTACTAAACATTCGAGAGTAGTAAAAACCACCATTATAATCTCAAGCCATGCTTAGAGCAAGACAAGCCAACCCAATCAAATTCAAACAGAAAAAAAAAAAGTACTCGAGAAAAGAATCAAATGTTGGATACTATTGTCAATGACATTTGAGACCAAAGTCTCTTCCACTTTGTTCGCCCGTCTTACTGATCATTATTAGTAGCATCAAATCAAATCTTTAACTTTTAATTAATTATATTTTTCTACTCAAATATCTTCTTATGGAATTTTAAGCATTCTTAGAGAAAGGTTAAGAAACAAAGAAAAGGCAACGACTATTTGCTGTTCTAGTTGGTGACAGAGAATGTAATAGAAAAAATTGGTTCCCTCTATTTTCTTTGTCAGAGATCAAAGATTAGATTAAACCTCACAGTAATTAGAGTAGCTAATTAAGCTGCATAGTTATGACCCAAATATACCATGATTTAACATATATATTGTTACACAAAAGTTACTAACATAAGAGAATTTAAGAAAGAACAATATAAGAAAAAAAACACTAATCACCCCCAACCACTTAACTAAAACATTATTATTATACAATTAAACTTGTAGCAACGGCTCGATTAGTATTATCTAAATGAGTGGTCTCATATACTGGTAACTCTTCTTGATACCGCTCGATCCCAATCGCCGAAAGATTCTCCAACTCGAACAGATCCGAGCTAGCACAACTCGCCGCATCATCATCATCTTCAACGTCATCGCACGTTGTCACGGCCAAAAGATCCTTGTTCTTTTGGTACTTTCTGATAAGATCCTTGGCCGCTTCGATAACGCGGCGATTCTCCTCCTCCATAACTTGGCGATAACGTTTGGTGTCGTTGTTGTTATTACCGCAAGGGATGTAAACGGAGGAATCTTCGTCGAGGACCACATTCACCGGACAGAACCGTACGGACCTTTTAGATTTTCCACTAGACGAGGGAGTTTTGCTCAGGCAAGACCTAGAGAAAGACGACGCTGAGGAGCACGTGGTGGAGGATGACTGTGTCTCCGACAAGACAGAGATGGAAGTGGTGTTTTTCTTGGGCTTCTTGGGGTTAGTGGATACGTTGGTGAAAAGCGAGTTGAGGAAAGTAGCGAGTCGTCCTCCGGGAGAGATGGGTTGTTTCGCTTTTTTCAAGTCGGTGTAGATCTTCAACGCTTTTGACTTGGTCCTCAAGAAGCCACCGAGTTCTTGTTTAGTGTTGGGTCTCTCGCCGGAGCTAGCGGCGGAGGTACGGATTGGTTTAGGTTGCGGAGGAGATGCAGAGGATTTGGAACGTCCGTAGAAGGAGTCTGATTCGGAGGAGGAGAGTCCGCTTGAGTCAGAAGAGGTGGAGTTGGAATATCTGAGTAAAACAGAGTCTGCGGCGGTGGTGGTGGTGGTGGTTCTCCGGGATCTTTCGAAGTCAGCAGCTATTGAGCGGCGGTGAAAAACTAGTTTGTCTGGAGAAGTGTCGAGATCCTCGTGGAGAAGTTTCTTCTTCCTTATGGGTTCTAGTGGAGGGGAGTTGTCGTCGATGGAGCGGTAGATATGGTCGAGGAGAGTGGAGGAGAAGGAAGGGTTACGGTGGTGACCTCTAGAAGATGGCTTCTCCCAAGTCTCCATGTCTGAAGAAGAAAAGCTTTTGGTGAGGGGAAGTGAGTTTGTGAGAGAGAGAGAGAAGGAGGAGGAGGAGGGTGTGTTTAAAAGAGGAGGAGTCTGACAACTGGTAATCATTGCCACGTGTCTTTCTCGACAGCTTATGTGACTATGTCTCTGCCCCCACAAACACCAATCATCTTTTTATTTACCTATTTTTAATAAATTTTAAATACTATGCCATATTAACATTAAGTCATTAACATAATGGTTAAAATGAGCTTCATGTGTATATACTGGATCATTTCTCAGAACATGATTAGTTAAAATCTATCAGGTGTTTCTAGTGAAAAAGTATTTTATAAATAAATATAACGAAATAACATTTTTGAAACCTGAAATCATAAAACTCATATCATTAGTTATCCAAGTGAAATTAGTAAAACAGATTAATTTCTGCCTCAATTTAGAGGCTATACTTTTCTAATCTATTTTCTTAACAACATGCAGCGGACTTGAACGTAAGTGATATACACATCGACTACATTAACCTACACCATCCGACGACTACGAACAGGGCCGGCTTAGATGGAGGGAGCATTGCGATCGTCTCGGGCCCAATCCGTTGTCGCCTATTTCTTAATAGATAAAGGTCTGTTTTTTAAAAAAAAATACATGTGCTTTATATTAAAAATAAAAAAAGAAATCTAATTTTTTTATATGAAAGTATTTTTTATTTCCATAGATTTATTTTTTAAAATATTTCTGGTATTTTGAAAAAAATATATATCTATCAGATTTTTTTTTAAAAAAATAATAGTTTGGAAATTAATTTTTTTTTGTCCTAACACCCATGACACTATTAAATCGGCCCAGACTACGAACAATATAATCCTTAGTGACAGTATATATTTAAAATCTTAAAACAAAAAGAACTGTTTCGATTGCCATTTTTTCTTTATTATAATGGTCCATGATTGCAGTATTATAAATCTTCGGAAATCTAAAATATGTATGTTTCGTTCGTTAGTGATGAATCAAAATGGTTAGGTTTAAGAATTTGTCTTGAATCAAAAAGAATTATGGGATATCACTGCTGGGTTACAGAGCAACTTAGCCTTTTGTTCACATGACACGACCCGAAAAATCACTTGTGTGTTCCCTACTTATAAAGTAAAAGATTAAAGTTGTTCCTTCCCTCATCATAAGTCTCATTTGTATTTCATTTTATTAATTTTCTTTGTATTTTGTGAGTACTATAACAAAAATATGGGATTTATTACAGGCTACAGCAAACCCAATATTGATACTTGGGTCCATTACACTCTTTTTCTTATTTTGTTTTAAAATTTAGAACGTCTAATTAAATAGTACTATCGTTCTAAAATATTCAAACACATTTTTCTTATAAATATTTATTCCGGATAACGATTTGAGGAATATTTTGTTGTGCGTCTGAAGGAAAAAGACTAAACAAAAACACTGTAGTCTGTAGTTTCTGATTCTTTCTAGAGCTCACGAAGACACTCTAGTATACTAAAAGGTCTGAGAAACCCTAAAAGGGTAGAGAGAGAGATACGTCTAATCAGAGAAGAAGTTTTGAGAGACGACGATCTTGAGTTTAAAATTAAAAGAAAACCCATCGTGGTTAATTTGGTTGTTTTAAAGAGTACGTACGTAAGTGATATGATGAACAAAGATTAATTTGGTGCGTTTGTACGTAAGCTCGTGTCGGAAGTAAAGAAGGAGACACCCTTGAAAATCAAGCTTATCCTATTACTCTTTGTTATATAAAGAACATGCATCTAGGTTTAAGGTGGCAATACAAGTGGGACTAAAAGTCACGGAAGAATATTTTGAGATCATCACTTATATTCTCAAATTCTAGTGGATTTGCAATGATTTACGGCGAGGTATAAGTCATAACGAAGCGGTAATGGATCATGTGTTTTCATTAGAATTGCCCTGAACAGAGTTTCAAACAAAATTCTACAACAAAACTCAATATTTGAATTCACCAAAACACAAAATAACAAGAAAATACTAAATGTTTACTGAACTGGTCAAACATTGAAGAACCAAAAGTATTAGGTATTACCGTATTAGGAGATCTCCTGATAAGAAGAAAAAAAATCGACACAGGGATGCTACAACTAGTATATATGACAATGGCATATATAGATAATGATTTCGAGAGAAATTAGTCAAACATTGGGGAAAAAATAAGAGAGAAGAAAAAGAAAGCGATGCAGATTTAGGAAGAAAGCTCTTTTGGTGTATGAAGGAACAGTCAAGTAATGCGGCTAAAGAGACTCTTATCATCTATTAGTCCTAATTACATCCAAACAGCCTTTCTCACTACCAACCATGATTTGGTAGCCCACATTTAGTAGGCAATTGACTGTGTAGTCAGTATAAGAAATTATGGAATAGCTAGTGGGATTTTGATAATTGGAAACACCCTAGCTAGCCATTTAATTTACAGTTTAGCTATACAACCGAACCATTTCAAAAACTCAGTTTGGTCTATTGTATGTTCGAAAATGGAATTAAAAACAATGTCTGACTTCTGAAATGAGAGGTTATAGCGTATTGATATTATATCACTCTCTTATAAAACTCTAAATTTTTGTTGAACGGCTATGTTTAAAGATGTTATAAGAGTTTACCCCTAAAAACATCATAGGAATAAAAACTAACTTGTTTCAAAAAAAGAACGAATAAAAACTAACTTCTAGAAGATATTACTTTGTGTTATATTGCGATATTTAGGGTCTCTAACTATATTCTTATACGATATAAGAACATGTGAGCTCAATTATAATAGTAATTTTACAAAGAAATTTCTAAGAAGCAGGGAAAAACAGCAGGAAGACAACAGTATAATGGAAATGATTAGACATAGACAGCGGGATTAAGACAAGATCGTCTAACTGATTAACAAAATCAGGCTTTATTAGCAAGTAGATAGGATTTTTTAATTATGAAGAACTACTGTAAACATCGCTTTCATTTACCATGTACAAGTAAGTAGTGACCCAACACGGTTATAATCTCAATGATCATATTAAGTTTTCTTTCTATAGGATTTATTTTTAACAACAACTTAACATTACTGAGCTGGAATTTTGTCAATATAAATGTTTAAATTATATCACGATGACTCTTACATTTATTTATGTGAAATCTGTAACTTGTCCCTTTTCCAGTTTTCCCAATACGCTCCTTTGATTCTTTACCGGGGGTTGGTCCAGGCTACGCCCGGGATTTTATATAATTTTAAATTATATTTTTATGTTTGATTTTGTATTTAAATATATGTTAAATATACAGTGATATTGGTTATACAAATATACGATGGTAGATAAATGAAAATGTGATGTTTATTTATTCATGATGAACGAACTAAAATTATTTATACTCATATTTTTGCATTTTGATAACTGGAAATTATATTTAAGAAAGATAATTAAACTTTAGATATGAGCAAAATAGTATTTTATCTTGTTCATTCATGTTTTTATTTAAAAAAATTAATTTACAACTGATTTTTATTTTTATTAGCTTTAAAATAATTGAACCATCATCTTACAAACCAATATAAAATCAGTTCTTTTTAGTTTAGTGATAAATTAGATTCATTGATCTAACTATATTTATGCAATCTTGGTCTGAACAAAAAAAAATCAAATTTTAAGCTATATTGTTGCGCATACAGTAGTTAAGAAGATGGTTATGATCAAATATTTGCAGAATCAAGAAAACATAAGTTTGGTGAACATGATTTTTGTTTGAATTGATGATCGGTTTAAAGCGGCTATTTCTCAAACCACACCAGTGATCAATCAAAAGTATTAAAAGGTATAGAGAAATAAATATAAATGAATACTAATAATTCAAGTTATATATAATGAAACTTTATTGTTTACGATTATATACATAAGAATATGGAGTAACCAGTCATTAAAATATATAACTGAGCATATACAAAGTGAAGATTGACAAACAAAACACAAAGTAAAGATGTATAATGATATGAAATAAATTAGATGGCGAGTAGACAAAGCAAGATAGATTAAGTACTGGTTATGGAATTTTTAAGAACTGAAACAGAAAAGGGGATTTAAACTTGAACATTTTTTTAACATAAGCCTATAATCTTAAATCACTTGAACATTGTTCTCATATCCAGAACTCCGCGCTGAAGTTTGGTCTGAAATTATAAAGTATAAAGCTTATATTATGAAATTATAAAGATAAGGTCGAAAACAAAAGGGAGTAAGAAATTCTAGTTTATTATTATGTATTTCACTAAATTCAAATTGTTTTATTTTTATTTTTCTTTTATATATTAATTTTTTTTTGTTTTGATTATTATTATTTTTTGTGTTCTACTATCAAATTTTCAATTTCTATAAATTTGAATTTAATTATCAAAAAGGGGAATACTTCAATTAGATTCAGTCATTTCATTTTAAGTTGCTTGAGAATGATGAAACTTAAAAATCAAAATCGTAAATAGATTTCCCTCTTTTCTTATATTGTTTTTGTTTTATTTTTATAATTTATGTATTAATAAGATATACTGAATTTAACGTGTTTTAAAAGATTTGGTGTAAAAATAAGAAGAAACATAAATTAATAAATAGATGATTAAAGATGTTACCTGAATTGATGTGTCATGCTCATGTCGTCTGAGAATGTATAACTTTACATATAGATACCAATCGTACATGTACATATTTTTTAAACAGAATTCTATTTCATATCAAAAGTATGATTTGAAAGTTGAGGAACTTGATATCATAAGCAAAGACATAGTCAAAGACAAAGAGCAGTAGTATCTATCCTATGTGGACAGCAGCTACAACTGGTAAGAAGTCATGTTCAAACCCGAACCCATATTTCAGCAAAGTTTTAAGGCTCATGTCTCCAACACCAGCGATCTGCACTATCGAATCTTTATCTCCTACTTGAGATGTGATGATACAATACAACGTCCAAGCCACTGGTGTATGCCCAGTAGTACCATCTCCACCATATCGTTTTTTTGCGACGTACCTAAGCTTATAAGTTAGATTAAATACACTTTTTAATTATTGATTATGTAAGTTGATGAAGAATATTACCGGTCTTGGTTTGAGTAAACCGGAGAAGAGATTCCAGAGACTAAGGAAGAAGGACATGCAGATCCCATTGATCTGATAGTTTGGTGTCAAGGCCACAATCATCATACCGTATAGCGTAAAATATGAAGCTTGTTAGCATTGAGTAGTAGAACCATAAGAACTTAGCCACAGTCCAGTCGTATCCAATCATTGAGTAAATGATCAGCGCGTAAACTCCCGTTGTACCGTGTTGTACATAATTTCCACGGCCACCTGCGCCATTTCAAGGACATGTTCTCATTATGGTCTAAACATTGTTTGTCTTTAAAATATGAAATAAGAAGATTATTCAGAATGGTTAACCTGAGAGATTGCATAAGGGATGGCTAAGTACATTCCAGCAACTTTTTCATGGTAGAAAAAAGTACGCTCAATGGCGATAGCGGTTGAACAGTTGCAGCGTTTGTGGCACCGAGAAACAGTATCGCAGCGTACATGGCTCCAAAGGAATTATTCATGTCTTGCTCCTTCTATCTGTTGTGGTTTTGGGATGAATCAATCATGGTTTAAGATGATAGTTTAATAAAATGAATATGGAAGCAAGCTTACATTTCCGTTCATGTTTGGCAGAAAACCAAACCCAACATGACGCCAGTATTGTCATGAGAAACCGGATGGCATTGTACTGAGGATGTCTCCAGTTAGACCAATACTGTTTCAAGAAGCAAGCTTTGGTTTGAGTCAAAAACGGCTGCGAGTACTTAGTTCGGAAGTAGAGATATTTCAATCCTGGTGGTGGAATACTGAGCTTTTTGATGAAATCCTGGTTACTCCTGAAGCAGACATCGATGTTTGAAAGTAACACTCTGGTTTAATACTAATAGTAATGTTTTTCTTTGACATACCGATAAAGAGAGGAGTTGGTGAATAGTTGAGCAAAGTCTACACTCACTTGTGACTCCATTGAAGGAGTAGTGACGTCAAGCATCCACATTGCTTTTATTTTGGAATCCTTTCAACAGCCTGAAGAACAATGCTTTTATTTTGATTACTCCAAAGTNTCGCTACGTAGCGACCGAGCCGTGTGCGTGCTCGGTCGCTACGTAGCGACCGAGCTGTGTGCGTGCTCGGTCGCTACGTAGCGACCGAGCTGTGTGCGTGCTCGGTCGCTACGTAGCGACCGAGCTGTGTGCGTGCTCGGTCGCTACGTAGCGACCGAGCTGTGTGCGTGCTCGGTCGCTACGTAGCGACCGAGCTGTGTGCGTGCTCGGTCGCTACGTAGCGACCGAGCTGTGTGCGTGCTCGGTCGCTACGTAGCGACCGAGCTGTGTGCGTGCTCGGTCGCTACGTAGCGACCGAGCTGTGTGCGTGCTCGGTCGCTACGTAGCGACCGAGCTGTGTGCATGCTCGGTCGCTATGTAGCGACCGAGCTGTGTGCGTCCTCGGTCGCTACGTAGCGACCGAGCCTTGTGCGTGTGCGGTCGCTACGTAGCGACCGAGCTTGGCTAGAGCTTGTTCGCTACGTAGCGACCGAGCTGTGTAATCGATTTGCTGCGCTTCCTTTTTCCGCGATTAACCTACGGGTTTTTTGCGGTTTATGGGAGAACAAGTTTTACCCTTCCAAAAAGTTTTCGGAAAACGTGTTTTGGTAAAGCCCTTACGCATTGAGATTTCTTTTGTTCGGTAATGAGCCAAATTTACGGGGTTTGATAGGATTTATCGTTTCCCTTTATAAAAAATAGAAATCGCGAGATCGTTTCGTTGCACGTCCTGTGGCGAGAAGTCGCAGCAAGGTTTTTGATTTTCTCAAGAACTGTGGCGTTTGCATAGGCGTTGGCCATAGGCGGAGTGGCGGCTGGAGTTTTCTTACCAGCGTTGTTGCGAACTGCGACTTTCTCTTTCGTATTTCCAGACATTGTTTTGATCAAGCGTTTTGCGGCTATGAGTTAGAGTAATCCGTACCCCCCTCCTTCTAGCGCCAAACTGGCGGAACCGAAATTCGCACTGTCGATTTACGTTTAAATTAGGAAATTAGGAAAACCCTAATTTCCCAGAGGTCCCGGATCTCTGCGAGAGCCAACGGCAGAGTGACCAAATATTTGCGGAAATCATGAAAAGATAAATAACGAGTTTAGAGAAAACAGTAGATCTTATTTCGAGTCCGCGTGAGAGCGTTGCGATCATTACAAGAGATCATAAAAGCTTTGGCCGTAAAGGCTGTCAGCGAGTTACCTAGTTCTAGCGGCCTAAAAGCTCAAACTTAGTTGACTCGCAGCTCGATAACAAAAGACGAAGAAAATACAAAAAAGGTTTTTAATTGATTTCGGACTGAAGTTTATGAAAAGCTGACTACGTACCCCTTTCGAGGATCAAGCCGAACGTAGTTCAAGAGTGAACCAAGAGATCGAACTGCTTGTGCACGTTCGTCTGGTAATCGGGTGCCAGTCATGGAAATAGAGCATGTAGAGAATAATGCCTCAGAGTTTCTAAGTGCCGAGAGTTCTGACTCTAAAAAATTCTCCCTCATGCCCCTTCTGCCCTTAAGCCGCCATTATCTTCGAAATTTCGTATTTACCCGCGGTTTCTATTTTTTCCGATCTTCGTAATTATCTTCGAAATTTCGTATTTCTCCGCGGAAACTTGACATTTATCTTCCCTTGCGAACCAAGCGTAAACCAACATGTGGTTTACGGGCTGTTGGTTAAGAAATCGTAAGTTGGGCCTCGAGTCAAGTCTTAGGTCCTTTTGGGCCGTCTTTCGACTCGAAGCGTTTATTACGGCTTCTTTCGATAAAGAATGAACTTTCCGCTGGTTTTACGGTAAAGTTTGATTGATAACTTAGAAATGGCGGGGAACGTGAGATGGGTTCGCTACGGTATTCGGGAAATAGCATCGAAGGGTAGACGAGAATGCATGGACTGATGTCGTATTGATGTTTCGGAAGAGCTCGGTCGCTACGTAGCGACCGAACTTTGGTTCAAGATCGGTCTCCACGTAGCGACCGAGCTCCTGCTCGAGCTCGGTCGTTACGTAACGACCGAGCAGAATAGATGTTTGGTCGCTACGTAGCGACTGAGCTTTGGCTCGAACTCGGTCGCTACGTAGCGACCGAGCGGAGCACGTGTTTGGTCGCTGCGTAGCGACCGAGCGGAGCACGTGTTTGGTCGCTGCGTAACGATCCTTCTCGAGCTCTTGTCCGATGATTCGCGTTTCTTCCGCAAAGCTTTTCGTAAAGAAGAATCTATTTCGAAAAAGTATTTGTCGAAGAAGTTTTTCTGCGTTTTTCTTCTTCGGGGATTTGGACGTTAATTCCGTCGTGACCGATTTTGACCCCAACATCCGGCCGAGTGTGGCTTTGAATCCCTACCGTTATGCGGTTTATATATATATATAATGGATGTTTGTTTGAGTTATTTTTTTTCGAGTGGGTTTGAAGTAAACTTGAGTTGTCTTCGCATATTTAATTCCGTTGAGGCGTTCAATCTGTTAGTTTGTTCGAGACGTGAGTTTTCGTAAAAATTATTTATTCTTACAAACTTTCGGGAACGTTAAGATATGAACGGAGAGACATGTTTTAGAATCTCGTATCGTTTAGATATCATGTATTGAGATGTCTGAGACNAAAGGATTGGGCTTAATACAAAACTGTAATAAAAGCCCAGTTCAAAAAGGGGAATGAGATAACCGATTACATAGAATTTACGTTTGGTTTAGTGAGACGACATGTGTCCAAAAATGCCCTATGCTTCCTGATGATGTGGCAGCCTGTAGAGAGAGACAACTCTACTTTATTTATAAAGATATGTTACAAAGGGATCATTTATTTTTACAGCATGATTTTAACTTTGAATCATTGACTGTAAGCAAACTCTCTCGTAATTTATAGTGCATGTGGGCTATTTTTTTTTCTCGTTCCATTATTTCATTTCTGCTTCCATATGAAAATTCATAATTTTTTTCCGTTTGAAAATGAGACAAATAGGAAATAAGCGAAAATCTAAAAAAAAAAAAAAGAAAGTCTGATTCAAATAAATATATAAGTAAATATTAAATACTATATCAATCAGCTTATTCGTTCAATAATTTAAAAAGTTGTCATACTATATCAACCAGTTTTCTACACCTTAGAGCATTTTCAACAGCCTCTTATCCCCTCTCTTTTTTTAAGGTTTTTGCATTCTAACAGTTTCTCGTCCCTTCAAATTTTAAGGAGATGAATAGTACACTCTCAAATTTGAGGATGCACTATTCACACCCTTAAAACACTATTTATTTTTCTGCTTTAGTATCTACAAGTATATATGTTTGATAATAGCATGAATAACTTTTTATACAATATATTTTAGTACTTTTCGTTATATTTTCTTTAAATTATTTTATTAACATTTTTTGTATTATTTATAGTTATATTTGACTAAATGTTATTATATTCTCTCAAAAATATTTTATTTTAATATGCTTCAAATAGTATGTTTTATTGATTTTTGAAAATTTAGTGATTATATTTAATTATTAATAATTTAAGGACTAAAGTGTAAATTGTTAACTTTTCTAAAAAGAAATTTGAGGGTGGCCGTTGGAGAACCACCCCTTCATCCCTTTATTTTAAAGATGGACCCCATTAAAAATGAGGGGGCTTGTTGGAGATGCTCTTATAACAGTAGTTTTATAAATAATCGGCGCCAGCGATTGGGCCAAATATTTAATAGGGGTGCGTAAGAGTCGATTGATAAAAAGTGGTTATAAATTTACAACAAACATTTTACGCTTTGCCATTAAATACTTTTAAAGGAAATAATCTCATTCTTATTATTTGAGGAGAACTTTTTAAAATAAACATTGGTTTCATGTGTCATTCACAAGTTTGTCATTACTTATGTGTCAACACCACATTCCACCTCACATCCTTTTTAATAACTCTTTTTAGCTTAGAGTAATTACATGTCATGCCATTGGCACAAACATATAGTATAAGTTTCATTTATGCATCTTTATTGTAAACATAAGTATATTTCATAATTTCAGGCTATTGGCACATACATTTTCAAATATGCAACCTTAATACGTGCGACTTTCCATAAACATAAGTATATTTCTTGTCTTCCCCGAAAAAAAGACAAACACATGATTGCTTTACTGTATATTACAATCTACTCAAGAAAAATTATATTATAATCTCTTTTATTTCATATTCTATATTTGTCGACCATAAAAACTATTAGTTATCTATAAATTTGAATCTAAATGTACTAGCAATGCAGATAACATAATCTCGATCATGAATCTGAATGTGCTAGCAATTTGAATTATGAATACATTTGACCATAAAGATAACATAATCAAAAAAATATAACTTTATATATTTGATCATGTAAAAAATATATGGATTTGACCATACAGATAACATAATCAAAAATATTATCTGATTATGGAAAGTCGCACGTATAAAGTGATAACATCACGTTCATCTAACAACGGCATCACAATCACGTTTAAATATGGAAAGTAAAAAATTGGGATCAAATATCACAATCACTGTTCATCATGTTTCTAATTATGGAAAGTCGCATGTTAAATCTTAATGGTCATAGAAGAGATGTCATATTTGATCCCAATTTCCGAATAATTATGGATGTTGACCAATCAACGATTTAATTATATTTACTTCATTTTAGGCATGAAAATATTTTTTTTACGAATATACATTCCTACATCGCTGTAAATATAAAATAATCAAGACACAAAATCTTAGTTTAACATATCCGAAGTCATATTATCTCTAAATTTTTTTAATTATGCGTATAATTACGGATTTTTTTGCATTATTTGTAGGCGTTAGAATAATGAGTTTGAACTTCCTTAAAAAAAATTTCTTATAAGTTCTGCTTTTCATATTTTATTATTATATTATCTATGTTTCGTTTCTTCTTATGAAAGAAATAATTTGATTTTCTATTTTTATTTTTATCTTAATACCATAACTAATTTTCAATAATTATTTACTTCCATAGACTAAACTTTGATTATACCTAACCAATAACACAAATTTTTAACGGTTTAAGTAATTAATCTTATATAAACATAATCAATTTAGTCCAATCCGTCATTGTATAACATATAATATATGAAACCCGAAATTTTACCTTCTAAATATTTATAGACTAAAAATTACAAACTCTTTTAGTATATTCATCATGGCGCGGATCATCACCTAGATCATAGTGCGGATCATCACCTAGTTAATATTAAAATGTGATGCGTTCAATTAGTCTCCCACATGTGATATGTAAAGCTCATTACCTATACGGTTATCTAACAGAAAGCACTTAATTTTGATGATATAATATGAATATTAGTGACTTTTAAGCCGCAAAGTCTTTCTTAATTATCTTATAGATTATTTTTAGTGTGGTTTATAAGAGAAAAATCATATTCAAATACAAATATAAAAATGATGCCAATAATACATAAGCATGCGGTTCGTTAGTTATTACTTATTACTTATACTACTATCTCTCTCTCTTTTTGGGTGAACTTGTCAAGTTTTTTGGGTGTTGAACTTAGTTAATAATAATATATATTCAAGTGTAAATCGTAAATTTCCCTTTAGCGAAACACACACCTTACTGTATTTTAAACTTATTATCTTAAAACGAAATCCATAAGCTATACAATGAACGAGAGAAAACTAATTAAAAGTAAATTCATAAAATAAACAACAGTAGCAGGGATTCCACGCATGTGTGGATATGATAGACAAAAGAAAGACAAAAGATTCCGATCACATCATAATTTTGAGTTGGTGCAATGCAATACCAAAAAAGCAGATTCCTGTTAAATCAAAATAGCTAGAGAGCACACACGGTCCAGCACTTCAATAGATACGTTTGATATTCATATTTTGCTCAAAACAGACCAATCAATCGAACAAGATATACTTGCCACATACAGTGTTGCTGTATGCTTGTCTATAAATCACTCCACTATTATCTGTGATTTGACACGTCCTTTTTTGTTGAAAATCACCACAACATTTCAAAACTTTTACTATAGGAAAAAACAATTTCTAACATTACAGTTACGTCTCAACAAAACTAACTTAAGATGATTTGTTAGGAGAAATTCATCTTTTTCTTCTGTTTCAACAAACAAACTTTTAATTACCCCTTTCTCAACTAACAAGCCTTTAACTTAACTAAAGTGGTTGGAGTTGAAATATCTCCATCCCTGGCTAAAATGAGTGAGAAATTCTCAGAACCCATTAAAAGGAAATATTAGTATAAATATTGAGTTATTCTTAAAAGAAACATGAAATGTCCCATATCATAGTTTAAAAACTCCTTTTAGGATGGAGTTGCTATTAGAGTCATGCTTTTAAATCCTCAAATCAATCAGGGCTCTTTTGACTTATGACTTATTAGATAACATTTATCCAAAATTACATTAATATTTGTGAAATACTATCCTCAACTATTTTCTGTTACTTTTGTGTGGTAACTATTATTAATATCGAGTGGACTCAACAGTTAAGACTGAAGACCACGTTTAATTAACCAGAGACTAGTCAAAATGAAACAAAATAGTCTTATTTACCTCCAAATAATTGAGTTTAAGGATTTAATAGAGAGTAATCATTTCTCAACAAGGTAGGACTTAGGAGATGATAAAGCTTTGGCCTATTATATCAGAGCAAGCAAAGTACCTACAAATTAGGCCCTAAGCAACGAAGTTGGCCCCTTGATTTAGACCCACCTCCTCAAACTAGTATTTAGTTCTCTAAATATGTCAACAAAACAATCAATTAGATTCTGTTGTTATGATGATATAATGTGCGATGACACCTAAAAAACAAAAGTAATCAATGAGCTAATCAAAACCTATAGGCTTAGCTTCAACAAGTTCTTATCAGGAATATTTGTTTTATATTATAGAGGCTTGAGGTGCCATTAGGTCAAGCTCAACAACTAATGATTATCTATCAAGAATTTATTAAGGAATATGAAGAAAACTAGAGAGAAGCTACATAACTCAGAGAAGAGTATACAACAACTAGACAAATCTCTCAATGCTCTTTTAATACTTAGACAATGGGAAACACTCAGCGAGCAACAACGTTTAAGTCACATCCCTCGTACTCACTTCCAGAATTATATATCCCTTGATTAAGGAAACATTTGTGGTTGAGATACTCATTGGTAATGTTCAGTGATGAAACACTATGTATTATGAGGAATTGGATGGCCANAGACTGAAGACCACGTTTAATTAACCAGAGACTAGTCAAAATGAAACAAAATAGTCTTATTTACCTCCAAATAATTGAGTTTAAGGATTTAATAGAGAGTAATCATTTCTCAACAAGGTAGGACTTAGGAGATGATAAAGCTTTGGCCTATTATATCAGAGCAAGCAAAGTACCTACAAATTAGGCCCTAAGCAACGAAGTTGGCCCCTTGATTTAGACCCACCTCCTCAAACTAGTATTTAGTTCTCTAAATATGTCAACAAAACAATCAATTAGATTCTGTTGTTATGATGATATAATGTGCGATGACACCTAAAAAACAAAAGTAATCAATGAGCTAATCAAAACCTATAGGCTTAGCTTCAACAAGTTCTTATCAGGAATATTTGTTTTATATTATAGAGGCTTGAGGTGCCATTAGGTCAAGCTCAACAACTAATGATTATCTATCAAGAATTTATTAAGGAATATGAAGAAAACTAGAGAGAAGCTACATAACTCAGAGAAGAGTATACAACAACTAGACAAATCTCTCAATGCTCTTTTAATACTTAGACAATGGGAAACACTCAGCGAGCAACAACGTTTAAGTCACATGGTTCCACAATTAAACAGTATCACATGCTTTGTAGGGTTCTTTACCTGTTTTACTTTGAGAGAAACTATAGCAACAGTACAAGTTTGAGAAGCAGGGATAGAGCATTTACTAGATAACTGTTGAGAGCTGGGAACACTTTATGCATTCATTTGACTAAAAAAAAAAAAAAGAGTTTGACCGTTTCACAAGGAAAAACAGAGCATTTGCTTTCAGCTATTATGATCCATTAGACAAGTAGAGGAAGGTTAAGACTTCTTTTTTCAGAAGTTTGCTGACCAACTCGGATGACCAAGTTGAGAAGGAGGAGAGGGCACAACCCCAACTCCGACATTACCACCAAGCCCAGGCCCCATGTGGTGCAGATTCGCCATAGTACCAGGCTGTGGCGGGTGGAAGAGACCCTGGAACTGCATTTGAGATGACTGTGTTGCTGCTGCAGGGGCGTTGAAGGATGGATGTGCTGTATGGGATGGTAAATAAGCACCATGAGGCGTTTGTCCAGCTACGTTGTAATATGGAGGAGACTGAAGGTTGGAAAGATCTCTTGGGTTCTGCATCCAAATCTCAGAAGTCTCAGCCTGTTGTGTCCCCATAAAGAAAACGCAAATCAGAAATAAAGTAGAACGGGAAGAAAAAAACATGTTCAAGAGGAACATAACCACCATTACCTGAGGGTTTGGAACGTAAATATTTCCATCTTTGTATTTCATGCGAGATGGATCTTCAAGTCCCATGGCGTTTCCAACTACATTCGGAGGATTAATCTGATACCCGTTAGGACTGTTGTAAGTCCCAAAACCCGTAGGACCACCTGGTACTGGCTTGAATTGCTGGATGCCATACTTAACACCATTTGAACCGGGATGTGAACCACCTCCAGGCATCAGAACATAGCTATTGCCACTTGAAGGGTGTGCATATGCTGCTGGGTTACCTGAGTAGCCTGGCATGGGCATCTGTGGAACATAGACTGGGGAGACGAACTGACGGTAAGGCATGAGACTAGGAAAATGCGAAACATGAACCTGCGGGTACATCTGTTGCATTGACCCCTGTTGTTGTTGTTGTTGTTGTTGTTGCTGCTGCTGCAGCATGGGAATCGTAGACGGAGGGGCATTGTTCACCATGTGAGTACTTGATGCTTGCTGCATTTAGCAAAAGGATACCTAGTTAGTTTTCTTGGCCAATGAAATGAAAGAGAAGGCTAAATGAATACAGCAGAAGCAGAAAATTACCTCCTGCTGAGATGGTAAGCCTTGTCCTCGCGAGTTTTCATCCATTGTCTGACTAAAATACGGGAAGTCATAACTACCGTGATTACCATACGCCTGCTGGAAAGGGACGAGAGTGTCAGAATTTTTTAGCATTTCCGAGTACTCGTCCAAATTGTCAGATCTATGAGCCTCCTTCTCTTCCGGCAACAGTTGCTCAGATGGAACCGATACACGTGAGTCAGATTCAGAAACTCTGAGATGATCATCAAGAATATCGATAGGCTTAACCCCCGGACCATCTGCTAAAGTCTCTGGAGCAGTAACTGGCGAACTGCAAACAGTATCAACCGAGTTACTTGAGGAAAGACACAACTGATCTTAAACTTTACATGAGATGTAACAAAACCAACTTTTAGAACTTACCTACGATCAGAGTCTCTAAGTTCTTCTGAAGAGCATGATTCCTGAAAAGCAGCAGGTTCTGAATTCATTGAAGAACTAAACTCTTGAACAAAGCTACCGAAAGTAAGCTGACATCGGTCAGTCTCTGGGAGGCGAATATGATCTGCGATGATGACATTCTGTGTTTCACTGATATGAACATGTGAAAGCTTATCTTGCAACTTAACAGCCTCTGATTCCAGTTTTGTAATATTATCAGCAGGACGACAAGCCTGAGACTTTGTTGGTGTTCCAATTACTCCAGGGTTATGTCCAACGGGTTTCTTAATCGATTTAGGCTTCCACTCCTTGTTCTGTGAGACCCCTGCATTAAGTACAGGTTGATAAAGAATATTAGTATCCAAGTCAAAATGGCTTTATTAACAATAGGTTTATGCATTGATATTTGCATACAAGTTACCTTTTGTATGGCCACCAACTTGTTGTGTCCTAGCATATTGGCTTCCTCTGTTCCCACGCTGCCTGTTCAGAAGAGGCCTATGCTTTTCCACACCGCTGGGCAAAACAGACTCTCGTTGAGTAGTTTGGCTGACTTGATCCTTCTTTGAATTTGGGGAAGATGGTCGATATGCATTTGGAGTCCCAATTTTTGACAGAGCACCAGCAGATGGATCTTTACCAATAACTTCAGAAGGTTTTCCACCAAAGCCTCCACCTCTTACTTCACGTTTAATAGCTCCCACAGGTGATGATCTAGAAACAGGAGACGGTACATGAACTGGATCTGTGGAAGACGAAACTGAATTGGTTGATGGCAAAGTAGCACCACGGGATGTCTCCTTTCCATCAGAGACTTCTTTTCTGGTAGGATGGTGTAATGGAGCAATTTCAGAATCTCTGGGCCTGACATCTGCTGCTGCTTTACAATCTTCGGTAAAACCTTGAGCCCCAGAAGAGTGATGATTGCCTAAACCACCTGTTGACCTGGAAAACAATGAAAAAAGAGCGACAATCTTAATTTTTCTCATCTAATCAAAGCATAGCTTTCTCTCGAAATTATAAGATAACAACTCCTCGGTAGGCTTTCTGTTTTCCAAGGCTACAAAACCAATGTATTTTTTGGAAAACTACAGCTACAGCGACATAACTCCTTTATAGTAACACAAAAACAATCGTTAAAGAGTATCATGCTATTAAAACATGTATAAAAAAAATAAAACAAGCCAAGTCCGTGATAGAACATGCTAGAATAAGAAAAGCAGGATGCCAGGATACCGTACAATTAATGGAACATACCCTTTTTTGTTCTCAGTGGTCGCTACTTTGCTGATATTTGATGCAGGAGCCTGAGCGGTAGAATGCTTCAACTCTTCATCAGCATTTGGATTAGACCTGTTGTCTCTAACAACGCGGAACTCTCTCTTGGATCCTGCACTAACATGAAACATACAAATTCAGACATAAAAACCCGCATGTGTAGATGAATATGGTCAACACATTACATGAAACTTGGAGGCCTCATCCCTCATTCCAATCACAAAGATTTAAAAACCAATAGAATTCAAGACATGCATTTCAACCCAGTTTCATCTAATTTTTACATGACCATCATAACTTTTTTTGCTATTCAACCAAGTCTAACGGATTGGGACACAGGCATAACGAGAAAAACGATCAAGTATATAATCATCACGTTGATTTACCAGTAGCAGGATTTCTCGCAAATGCATTTCGCGGAGCAGCGTTCCTAGAGAAGACATTCCTACTGTAGCCTCCTCTTCGAACATTATGTTCAGACTGTGTACGAACTTTCACTTCACTCGTAGCACTTTCAAGAGGTTTCCTAGGAAACGCATTTTGTGGAGCAGCGTTCCTAGGGAAGATATTCCTACTGTATCCTCCTCTCCGAACATTATGTTCAGGCTGTGTACGAACTTTTACTTCACTGGTAGCACTTTCAAGAGGTTTCTTTACGTTGGCAGGCTCAACCAGTACTGCATCCTGAAGCCAAAGGACAATTCGTTATATAATCAGAGCTCACACAAGACAGAGTTACAGAGGTTCGCAACACCCTATGCTACATAAAAGCGGACCTCCAAATTGAACCCAAAACCATAAAAGAAGGATCCTATTGATAGAAAAGTTGAAAAAGCTTTCGACCACCAAGTAGAAGGCACACATAAAGAAGAAAATTCATAATAAGGATGGTTGGAATGTCCACTAAACCCAACAAACAAAGAAGACACCCGATGACATATACTAGTAACACAAGCAGTATTGAGTAACAACCTAGTCCCATTGTTTGTGAGATTACCTCTTTCTTCCTGTCTTTTCTTCTCTTCACCTCGTGGAATGGATCTGAAACAAAAGAAAGGCTTTAGCGAACCAAAACAATGATGAAAAGAGTAACACAACTATCCAACAAACTCGTCACCCAAATAATAAACATTATTTTACAAATACCACAAAGAAAACGAAAAATTAAAACTTTATATAACCAAATCTAACATCATTCTGTATAACGAGGAAAAAGAGAGACCTTGATGAATCAGCTTCTGAACAGCCTCGTCGGCGTTCATGTCAGATTCTTTTAAGGCGGTGTAGATATCGGCGTCGGAGTGATTACCCACGATTTCTTTAATCGATTCAATCACCTTCCTCTCTTCCTCGTCGTCGTCGGGCCCCGTCGCCCGATTACCGCCGGTTCTGGACTCAGACACCATCACCGATCAAAGGAAAAGATCGATATGAGTATCTATCAAAACGAATTGCGATCCGCGTGAGTGAGATCGTTGCTAAGTGATTCGACTCTTAAACCCTAATTTCAGAAACCGCAGCGCTCTAGGGTTTCGAATTGAGGAGAAGAAACACGAGGAGAAGAAGTCTTTGCCACGTGTCAAGAGAGTAGGGAAAGTCAGAAACTGGATAGATTGGAAATGACTAATTTGCCCTTGTAGATAACTCATTTGATTTGTTTTTAAATGGAACTTCCTGGTTATTCAACCATGAATTTTAATTCCGTTAAAATTCAATTATAATTGAACTTTTTGGCATCAAATGTAACTGAACTTATTTTTAAATAAAAGATAATTCATTTGATTTTTAAATAACAGATAATTCATTTGATTTTTAAATAAAAGATAATTTATTTGATTTGATGACAAAAAAAAAGAAGATAATTCATTTGATTTTTAAATGAAAATTCCTTGTTTTTTTTTGTTTTTATGTTTTTTCTAATGAAAATTCCTTGTTATTTAACCAAATTTTAATTCCTTTAAAACTCAATATAATTGAACTTTTTGGCATGAAATGTAACTGAACTATTTATTTTAAATATTTTTAAAAAATTGTGAATTTTTAAAAATTAATGATTTTAGAATATTTCAGTGGAGTTCTTAATTAAAATTTAAAGTCTCATGTTTTAAATGAGATTGTAGACCAGTTTAAATAAAATCATAGTTAATTTTCCGATCCGTATGTTGTCAAGTGAGCTTAAAGTTTGCATATGCATTATCTCAAACCAAAGTTGTATTCCATCAAATGTATAGCCTTTCTACAAGAAAAAACATTTTTAAAGATAAAATAAAAAAATAAGTGTTTTGGTTTTGCTGTGTCAGATTCTTCTTGCACAGAGCATCGTCACAAGTACTGCTGTTGTATCCGAGCTCTGTTCTGTTCCCACCACAATTTTGCATTCGTTTCTCCAAACCTCTCTCGGCTACAACAACAAACAAGAGAAGCAAATGCTGTCAAGTGCTTTTGCTTATTCAAAAAGGGTAATGAGCTTTTGTTTTTTACCTGAAGCGAACACGTCTAAGCTCACGAGTCCCATCTGGTAAAGCTCTGATCGTAATGTAAACACCGTCTTCGTCTTGTTCTACCCATTCTGACTCCATGTCACTTGCATTACTCACAGAAACCTCCTCTGATTGATCATCCTCTTCTTCTTCTTCTTCCCTTGATGAACCACTACTTCTTGCGGACATATCTACCGATGATGTCTCGGTTTTGGTCCCACTTATGCTAGAGAGTTTCGGCGTCGTTGCAAGACCAGATGAATCACGGTGGTGCCGACTTTGTGTTTGTGTGGTTGGTTGGTGAGCCAGTGAGCTTTTTCCTCGAGAACATTCTTTTTGTAATGGTGGAGTTGCAGGACTGTTCTTGCTAGAGCTCTGTTACACCAAATTTATTAATTAAAGACATGTTTTAATGAATGGATGTTCAGGATTAAAGACAAAAGAGTGTAAACCTCATCTTTGGATCTAGAAGGAGCTGGAACTGGGACACTCTGCTGATTAAGTTGCTGCACATTGTATAACTCCATGACCTTCTCAAAATTCTCCCCCCACCATTTTTGAGCTTGCCATTTATCAAACATCTCACGGCTGTAAGCAAATAGATCAACACATGAAGAGCTGTCTTAGTGACTATAGACACTATACCAACCAAGTGAACATTAATTCAAGATATGTTCTAATCATCAATGTAGAGCTTAATATGTTCCTTCTTTGATTTTGGACATGAAGAAAGTTAGTTAGATCCTACAAGTTTCACTAAATGCTTCTCCACACAACAGTTCTTGGGGGAATCCATTTAAGATCTGAATCCACATCTCAAAAAACACTTTCTCGTTAAAAGGATGTACAGTTTCTCTGGGGACCACTTCAAGTAAAGATGTCAACAGACATAGATCTAATCTTTAATATCACTGTACTTCTCATAAGCTTGTCCCTAAGAAACACACATTCTCTATTTTTCCAAAATCAAATAAAAAACATAATGGATTAAAGTCCATTACCTGAACCTGATCCGTTTGAGATCGTTCCCTCCCTCAGGCAGTGAAACAAACGTGATAAGGACACCAGGCTCCACCTGAGCAACCCATTCTTTGACCTCATCTTCTTCTTCCTCCTCCATGAACACTGTGGACTCTGTCCTACCACTCATGGACTCAGGCGTCCCTTCTCCACTCAAAAGCCCTTTTAGCCTTGACTCCATTTCTTTCCCTAGAATCTTGGGCGTTGAGCTTCCGCTTATTCCTGGTCTCTTGTACGCGTAATGGAACCTCCCAGAAGGTGACGCAGCGTCTGAGTCACGGTTCCGGTTTGAAGAGCCTGAACACGGTTTGCACCTTTTGTAAGCACCTGATGCTTTTACTGCCATGTCTTTAATCTGAAAGATTCACATACAATGAATAATCATTCACATGATTTTACTGACAAAACTCTAAAAGAAAAAAACAAACAATGTGCACAAATTTGACTTTTTCATTTGTTATAACTCCCAAACAGACACCGAATAAGACTTAAACATGGTTCTGTCTTAGAAAGAAAAAAAAAAACAGTTTGTGAAAGTGACATAGATAAAGAAGAGGCTTTTATCTACCTGTGACGTCAGGGACTTGATGGTCTGCTTAGACCTTGGTGTTCCACGAACTTTGACATCTTCTTCTTTAGATCCACCATTTTTGGTGTTCAGCTGCTTAGAGCAAGCTATGCACGTGAGCATCTCTCTGTCTCTCTCTCTCTCTTCCTGAGGATTAAGTCTGAAGATATAAGCAAAACCCATTAAACCACATTCTCAAATCTAAAACCTTTTTCAGAGAAAACAGAATAAAGACTCAACCTTTATGCGATAGTAGCTCCTACCACTGCACTTGAACCTACAAATACACACTCGCGCAGTCGCAGCTAGCTAAATTTGATTGCTTTTCTAAACTCATGTATCACTCACTACCATTGAAGAAAGGTAGGCAGGGGAAGGAGGAGAAACCGTTACGGCAGCGTAAGATTAGGACAGAGGATCTGTAGATCAGAGTTACGAACGGTTTTGCAATAAAAACTCTCTTGGATCCGTTCTTTGCGGAGTGAACCTTTTTGACTGTGAGAGATTGAACAAGAGACACTCTTCCGAACACTTTCTGAAATGCGAATCCGAATTCACAAGCAACATGCGAAAAATGGTTTAGGGTGAGAGAAAGAGAGAGAGACTTTGAGATCGCTGGACACTGCGAAAGTTTACGCACAAGTGGTGTGGTGTCTTGTGTTCCTACTTCTTCTTCCCCTTTATATTAAAAGAAAGTTCTATAGCTTTTATTGCAACTTTAATATCTGAGATTTGCCAAGTTTGATATACTATGAGTTTTCTTCTTCTTTTTTTTGTTATGTTTAGTTTTTTTTTTTAAATATATATACAAAACTGATAGGTAAGAGAAATTTTATTAATTTTTTTTTAACATTACTTAATTGACAATAATTTTTTTTAAAAAAAATACTTCGTTTTTTCATATTATATAGTATCGTTTATGTTTTCACATATATTTAAAATAATTAAATGTAATGTTTTAATTTTTTAATTAAAATATAAATTTATTTGTATCTAATAATTAATGCAACAAGAGAATATGAATAAAACTGAAATTTTTGATAACATATATTTTAAAAAGATAAAATAACACTTAAAATTAAATAAATTTGAAAATTTAAAACGAGAATTAATATAAAACGGAACAAATATTATTTTCTACTATAATGAAAGTTTGAAACCTCGCTTTATTTGATACTAGATATGAGCATGTGCGTTGCAACGGGTTTTGTTTGATGTTTTAATTTAATAAAGAAATAAAAGTAATAAATCATTTTATTATATTTTTAGGATTGTTTTTGCATATATTGTGTGAGACTTATTTTATAATTAAGAACTCGTTTTTACACATAAATCCCAGTTAATATTTGTATTTTATAATCATGTGCATAGGTGAATTTTTATCAACTTTCTACTTAGTGCTAGAAAAAACATTCATACCTATTAATTTAAACTCAACCCAACCCAAATTAAGAATTAGAATGAAAAAATATAAAGTTAAATAAGGTCAATCGAGTCATTGACAACATCATACACTTTTTTATGTAATAATTTAATATTTTATTAAAACTTATCTGATGCTTAATAATTTTCTTAAATTATTATTTCTTAATGATATATTTTAATAACTGTTGTAAACTTAAGGATTTAGAATCTGTAAGTTATTATTATTATTCATAACATAAGGTGCCCTTATATATGAAAATTACAAAGAGATAAATGGAAAGATACAAATATGGAAAGTATACAAATACAAGTAAAAAGAAACTATGTTTTGTTGTCTCTCCTAGCCGCCTCTCTCTCCCTCCTCTTGATGTAGCCGCCTCTCTCTCTCTCTCTAGGTATTGGGCCGGTTTATGGACGGGGCAGATTATGGACATCCATCATATGGTTTATAACACTCCCCCTTGGATGTCATAACCATTCAGAGTTTGTAATACGCTTTGGATATTGCCTCATTAAAACCTTAACAGGAAAACCCAGTGGGACAAAACCATGATAAAGGAAAAAGAGTACAACACGTATTACTCCCCCTAATATGTACCTCCGTATATGTCCTTCAAGTTGGCGCATCCCAACCTGATGGTTTAGCTTCATGGACGCCAATGACTAATGGTTTCAATACCAAGGTAAAGTAGTGCTACTGCGTTGCAAAGACATAACTTGCCTGGGATCTATCATTGTGGATCCGAGAGATAATCTGTATCAATCAAAACATATTAATTATTCTTTGGGTTTTGATTAGTATAATGTAATCTCAAATTCTTAGTTCTTTGTAGGTGTACATAGGATGTATTTTATCATGTCCCAGTCCCTTATGTTCGGACATGACCTAAACCTAGACAATATGTTTACATCAATACTCATGTCCGGATGTGTATGACATGACAAATACATCAAGGAATAGTACTTAAGGTAAGGGACGTGTATGTATTTATTTCCAGTGCCTCATGGTCGAACATGAGATAAACATATATAAGAGATTCACGGCAAGAACACATGTCCGGCCTAATATGGCTTGCCTATTACATCAAGGCGCCAATGGCACTTGGGTAAGGGACTTTACCGGACCAATGACATATTTTTGTCCTTCTTGGGACCAAAGGATCCGTGTCCAAGTCAGGGGTACTCACGACCATGTCCTTCTTGGGACTTACAATGGGTTTGTGTCCGGACCAAGGGACCTTATGGGACAACTCAATGGGCGAGCTTTGGTCCATGTTAAAACCGTTTGAATGTCTTTCTATAAGTCCTTTGATGCCACAAGGATTTCATATTTTAAGATGTTCAATTTGTAATCCTAAACAAAATTTTGTTTGTCCCAAATTTTCATTTCAATCTCTTTCTTTAGATAATCGTTTGAAAGTCTCTCCAGAAGTTCATAGGATATTTTAGATCATTAACATATACTTGTATACTTTAGTTCTCGAGAACCTGTTGCATTTGACAACTCAATACCCTCTGGAACTTTTATATATATATATCTCATTATCCAATGGACCATACAAGTAGGCGGTTTCTACGTCTTTTAACCACAAGTCAATTACAAAACTTATTCGATTAGACAAAAAAATTACAGCAATGAATATCAGATCGGATACTGAAAATATTATTAATTTTTTACCATTGCCACGTGAAAGATCACTGTTTTCTCTTTGTTTTATATTTTGTATTTTTGTTGCTTTGTCTTTCCTTTTCATATTTTCCACAGTATCTTTGTTCTTATATAGCTACACCTATATTAGCTCCCATATTAATATGACTTATCTGTTATAAGTAAAACACCTCACAAAGTCACAATGATCTCTGTTTTTGGGACCAAATTCTGTTCTCTCCCACGGTATGTATCTAAATAATTTATTTTTTGGTACTTAAGTGTCAATTACTAGTATTCAAAAGTCAAAACTAAACGTTGCATGTCTGAATTATANTTTTTTCCGAGCCATTTAGCATAAAATACGTAACATTTTATTCATGTTTCTTTGAAAAAAACATTGTATTCATGTCGTCGGTGTTGGAACTCAATTCAAAACCCTTCCCGAGTCTCTTCCTTTTTGTATGGTCAAGTAATATACATGTTGGGTTATCTACGTTGAAGACGATTTTTGCTTGCTTAATTTTATCAGCTATTGTCATTACTCATTAGTATTTTAGTCCTAGACAAGTACTATACTCCACCTTCGATCTTGCAAAAGGCATAAAGTGAGATTAATCTTAAAGCAAGTCATGATGCGACATGTAATGAAGCATGTAATCTTTTAGATTCAAGCTTCTTACAATAATAAATTAACTAATGATTTTGAACTTTATGGAGTCGTTTTCCAACTAAGCCTATCAATACTTTTTGCCCCCTCTCCCCCACCTTTCTGTCTCCTTCAATGCTTAAGTACTTCGTTTTTTTTAAATATAAACATTAATCCCATTGTTAAGCGAACCATTCGCTTGACAAAGTTCATTTCAAAGTATGCTAAACGCTTTGATAAATCTCTTTACTCTTTGCTAATTTCTTTCACAAAAGGTAAATTATAATCGAAGGATTGACTTGTTTATATGTGTGTTAAAAGATGTACAACGATCCTTTTGTTTTCACTAAAAAGCATTGCATCAAGCCATCAATGATACATCAGACGTTCTTAATGGCTAAGGTAAATGAACAACTACAAAGTTGGGTCCAAATTCAGTTGATAACCGACGCTGAGCCCATTATTTTCTGGGCCCGAATATAGTTAATAGCCCGCTCAAATCTAAACCGCCACATGAAGAAGAGACCATGCTAGTTTACCATGCACTTCTCCGTAGCTGATTCATTCCCCCATACATCGATCTGTGCCGTGCGGCTCTTCGCTCTTTTCATCATTTCGCTTCTCGCAATCAGCTCCGATCATTGTCTCCGAATCGTCCACCGCCACTCTCTCCGCGCGAATCTCAGCTCCGTACGGAACCCTAACTCGCTCCGGTTGAACCAATCGATCGAGCTCGTCCTTCGTCGGAGCATTTCGTTTTGTAGGTGTGACGGCGAGTTGGTTTTCGGATCGGGATCGAATTTTTGAGGTAACGAATGGTCTTTTAGCTTCGGATTTGTATTCCATTCTCCGTGATCCATTGTTCTTCCGCGTTATCGGGGTAGATTTTGGGGGATTTGGTGATTCAGATGGTCGATTTAGGGTTTTGATTCACTGGAATACGTAGTTCAAGCTCGATTAGTTTGAGATCCCTCTGATTGATTGCTGATGTTTGTATCAATGCCTTTGCGTTATTGATTTGTTATTCTCTGATTGTAATTACGTTTTTGTTACTTAAAGGGTTAAGATTATACGCCTTGTTTGTTGTTTGTTCCCATGCTTTTAGATCTATTGGCTTTTTTCTTTTAACTCCCTTCCTTTGTTAGTTTGAACAGTTTTGAGGCTGCAATGAATATGCAACCTGGTCTTCCGTCTAAGGCTTCAACAAATGGATCTCCCTACATAAGAGGGGAAAGAGAGGGAGTTCTGAATAAGGCCAAGTCTATAAAGTCACATCCCGCAAATGCAGGTGTGCTGTTGATAATACTCTGTGATATATCTGCGACATCATGTTCTGAGTTCTTATGCTTTTTAATATATATATATATATATATATTCAGCATCCAATGGTGAAGCTGGAAGTTTGAAGGGGGATTCACGCGATGGTTTAGTGTACCTCACAACGTGTAAGATTGGGCATCTTGTGGAAGTGCATCTGAAAAACGGATCGGTTTATAGTGGTATATTTCATGCTGCTGACGTGGAGAAGGATTTTGGTGAGGCTTTGAATCAGAATTTACCTTAGATATGTGAATGTGAAGCATAGAAGTACGTTACCTTTTTCTTGCTATTTTATGATTTTTTTTTTAACTACCAGGAATCATTCTAAAGATGGCATCCTTGATTAAAGATGGTGGTTTACGAGGGCATAAAACCCGTTCCGAGTTTGTCAGAAAGCCACCTTCCAAGACATTCATTATTCCTGCTGATGAACTTGTGCAAGTTATAGCTAAGGTGTGCTTGCTTTTATTACTTACATGCGAACTTATTTTTTCTGTTTTAAGTTTATGCCAATGCGTTACATGGCACTATGGCAGGGTCATTACGTTGAGATTTGACATTTTAATTCCTTGTATCTTGATGTTGGTGTTAGGATCTCTCCATATCTAGTGACGGCATGTCGAATGCCGTTCAGAGTGAGAAGTCGGGGGAGCTGTTAACGGACTCTTCTATATCAAAGTCGTTTCATACTGACCAGGAAAGAGAGCTAAAACCCTGGATACCTGATGGGGATGTTCCTCAGGGTCTGGATAATGTGTTTGATGACCCTTGGAAAAGGTATATATATATACACATTTGAATTTCTTGCAATATTTTTTGGATGCTTGATATGTTGATTTGTTAACTAGATCCTTAGACCATTATTTCTTAGCTTAACGATGTATGCGAGAGAATGGTGGAAATGAATAGATTATTTTTTTTGTGATTGCACTTTGTCCTGGTTATGATATTCCTTTTGGAAAACTAGATTTTTTTTTTAGTAAAAAGCATATTAGCATATTGTGGGGAAGAGCCTTGGTGAATGTCCATAAGTTTAGGAAGACTATTGTTTCCATATCTCTCATAACATGACTATTTACAGGTAGCATGCTCAGCTGATACGTTTTTGTTTGTAGGGGTAGGGGGTGGGATCAGTTTAAGGTGAATGAGTCACTGTTTGGAGTCAAGAGCACTTTCGACGAGGAAATCTATACCACAAAACTTGACAGAGGTATTCGGACTAGAGAGATGGAAGAGAGAGCCCAGAGAATCGCGAGAGAGATTGAGGGTGAAAATACCCGAGATCTTCATGTAGCAGAGGTAATTTTTGGCGGTTTTATTTGCACAGCCTGATCCCTACGTTTTTTTGTTGTTATTATATAAATGCATATTTCTAATTGCTCATGCCTGCAGGAAAGAGGCTTTCAGCTTAATGAGAAATTTGATATTGACGAGGAATCTAAATACTCAGCTGTCCTTCCAGTTGATGCATTTGATGATAGTGGGTTTGATGAGGAGGACGACGAATTACTGGACACTTGCAACGATGAGACTTTTGGTGGTTCATCTACTTCTACTGTCCAGAAGCCAGCTACTTCTAGTGGCAAGGGATATGAAGAATTACGGGTACGGTTGAGTTCTTTTTTTGATAATAGTTTCTTGCAGAACAATTGTTGATATTGACATTCATTTTCATTCAGGCTGCCAGTCAGCCTTCTCGGAATAATACAAGTGTAGATCAAAGCTGCTCGATATCTGATGATCACGCTCAGCACCTTCCCTCTGAACAGCGATCCAAAGATTTTACTGCCCCAGGCAGCAGTATCAGGTCATTTTTTTGCCATCACCTTATGGGACTGTTAAATCATCTAAAAAACCTTCACTCACATTAGGAGTTTCTCTTGACAAAACAGTGAGAGCCAGTTGGGTGAGCGAAGAAACAAGAATAATCCAGAGTTTTCCCACAGTAACAGAGTAAATTCACCTCCATGTTGATTATGCGTGTTTAATCAATGATTGCGTTTGGCAATTAAATCCTTGTTCTCTTATTTTTTTTTTTTAACATTGGTTCTCTGGCTTCCTTTCCTATTTATACAGTCAGCTGAGGAATCAGTTTCTGGTCATGGAGGTATACGCTACTTCTTTCTTTCTTTCTCTCTTTTCTATATTTGTTTATCCGTTTGAACAATTTCATGCTCACAGAGTCTGAACTTGTTTTCCTGTTCTACACGTAGAAATACCTTTTCATTTTTGCAAGCATGGCTCACGTTTTTCACTCGGCCTGACACTAATATTTATATTCACGTTTATCTCAATAATGTTCCACTAATGATGGACTCTTTTAAAGTCGCTAAATAGAATCTAGAAAAAGTTGTTTTTGTACGCAAGCAGTGGTTACCTGTTTTTAAACTTCTTCTTTCTAATGAAGAACCAAGTAGTAGGCGTGAGTTTTAAGAAAATATTGTGTTTTGGAATATAGGTACCAAAGAAGGTGCAAAACTTGGTGGTGGTGGAACCTCGGCGTGGAAGACTGTTGCTGAGAAAGAAAGGCAAGTCAGTGAAGTTTCTGGTAAACCAAAATCTGAAAGCTTTACTGGGCAGTCGGCTTCAAGAAGAAGTTCAGAGAGCCGCCCAGGTCCTTCAACATCAAGTCGTCCTGGACTATCACCAAGCTCATCAATTGGTTCTTTGTCATCATCTGAAAAGTCCACTCTTAATCCGAATGCAAAGGTTATTTTTATATGATTTGTCCAAACTTGATTTAATTGTTATCTTTCTTAACTAATCAAGAGTCGTTGGGTGTGATCAGGAATTCAAACTGAATCCAAACGCAAAGAGTTTCAAACCAACAGCTGCTGCGCGACCTCAGTCTCCAATGGCAGATGCATCATTCTACTACCCTGCTGCACCTGCACCTGTTCAGCAGATGCCTGGAATGCCTCTTGGTTACGGAGTAAGTTAATGGTGTCGTATACAACCTAAATTCATACTCAAAACACAGCAAAAGTCTCTAAAACTCACCATGTAAATAATATGCAGATTCAACCGCAGTATCCAGGACAGCAGCAGATGATATATTATCCTGGCCACCAGCATCCTCAAGCCTTTTATCCTCCAAATGCACAACCCCAGGTATGAACTGACTGACACTAACAACACAAAACACTACCTTATTATAACCATCAGTATTCACAAGAGATCATCGAAAGTAACAAAAAAAAGAAGTGTAACGGTTATGGAATTGTTGTGATGTTTTAGTTTCCGCAGCAGCAGCAGCAGCAAATGATGATGGGTCGTCAGCTTAGGCCGCAAATGGTTTACATGCCTCCTCCTCCGTACCAGCCGGTTAGTTTTATATTCCCTCTTTTTTCTTTTTTTTTTTTTTGTATTTATGTTCACAAAGTGTTAAGCTTTTGGATGCTGAGTTTCTCTCGCTCGCTCGCTCTCCATGTGTTTTAACAGGACAATCCATATAATCAAGGACGAGAGTAATAACCCGATGGTTGTGATGTTGTCTTTTTTNAGCAAATGATGATGGGTCGTCAGCTTAGGCCGCAAATGGTTTACATGCCTCCTCCTCCGTACCAGCCGGTTAGTTTTATATTCCCTCTTTTTTCTTTTTTTTTTTTTTGTATTTATGTTCACAAAGTGTTAAGCTTTTGGATGCTGAGTTTCTCTCGCTCGCTCGCTCTCCATGTGTTTTAACAGGACAATCCATATAATCAAGGACGAGAGTAATAACCCGATGGTTGTGATGTTGTCTTTTTTTTTGGGAAGGATGTGAACGAACCAACCCTCTGTCTTGGTTTACGTTCTCTCCTTTTTGTTTCTCTCTCTTCCTTGGCCAGTTACTGGAACTATTTTCTCCGTTTTTAAGATTCCCGGTCGGATTTTTATCTCATTTAAGAAAAACAAAAAAAGGGAAGCAAAAAACTATCTATTTGTAATATATTTGTATTCTGAAGATATACATATTTTAGAGTTTAGGTCTTTCTCATGTGTCGTCACTGATTCGTTCGCATTTTTGTTTGTGTTTGTGTGCTTTTTTTCTGAATACGCGTGTTGCTTCTTCAATTTATAGGTGAACTTTAGTTTCTAAAATCAAAAAACTTGCCACTGGTTTAAGAGGAAAAGGAAAAGGCAATTTCAAAGCACGCAAATATATATGAAGAATTCCCTTAGATAGACTTTTTTAGTTTTTTTTTAATACTGATTTATTATGATTTTACAATTATGATATGAGAAAGATTACATAGACGATTCGACAACCGACAATACTATCTGCCAGATTTATTTGCATCATGTTGAAGATCCTTTGTAAGTTTTTTTTCCGTACTCTGTATAATTGTTTAATAAATCGCCATCTCCGGAATTTGATCAAAGATGATCAAAAGAGATTTTATTGAAAAGTAAATATGGATTTATATTTTTAGGATTAATTTAATCTAAAACTTATGGTTTATAGTTAAATGGTGGAGTTTTGGGGATAAATTCAAATTTTTAAAAATAAAAAATAAATATTAAAACTTTTAAAATAAAAAAATTATTCTGGTCATTTTATTTTTTGAGTGTTATTTTGTGGCAAAAATTTTAAAAATGCTATCTGACAAAATTACCGAAATAAAATGAGGAATAGAGTTGTGGGTATGTCTGTTGAGACTATTTGGTGGGCAGCAAAAACTATGTTTAAGATAATCATACCTAATTTTGCTGATGCACGTATAATTTCTTGTAGCTGTGTTGAGCCATTTGTGTTTTTTTTTCTTTTGATGATTCTCACTCAACATCCGAAAACTAATTTTGGCTTTTTCTAAATTCCATTTTCCCTTGTCAAGTGGAGATTCTAACAGTCACTCGAGTTTATAAATTACGATTGCTCACCAATCTTCATCTAGAATTAACCTACAAGTATATTCTATAATAAACGGGAAGAAAAAGGATTCTTCTCTTTGCTTGACTTAATTCCGATTTCTTTTTACGCGAAATAAATTATTAAGTACCCATAAAATAAAATAAAAAATGGTGTTGGCAACTTCCACCAAGACATTTGATTTAAGTTTTAGGAGTGGACATTCGGATACCTATTCAGGTTCGGTTTGGATCTATTCGGTTTTCGGATTTTCGGGTTCAAAGATTTTAGTCCATTCGGATATTTCTGAATTTCGGTTCTGGTTCGATTCGGATCTTTGCGGGTTCGGTTCGGGTTCTGATAACCCATCTAAATTATTTTAAATTTTTTAAAATTTATTAAATACTTTAAATTTCTCAATTTTTTAAAAAATTCATGGTTTGAATATTGTTGGTTTGGTTTGAATATTTCTCATTGATTCTCAATCCAAATATTCAAACCAAACCAATTTATATGTTAATTTTAAATTTTAAACCAAACACCATCGGTTCGGGTTCTGATTCTTAAAATATTAGCATATGTCAAAGTACCTAAAATTAACATATAAATTGGTTTGGTTTGAATATTTGGATTGAAAATCAATAGAAATTTTAAGTATTGTTGGTGTTTTGAGTATACTTTAGCTATTTTAGATATGTACTTTTGACTATTTGTATATATTTATAAGTATTTTGGACAACTTAAAAGTATCTTATATATTTTGATGTTCTTAATATATATTAAATCTAAAAATAATTAATATATAAAGGTATATAAATCAATTTCGGATATAATCGGGTATCCAAAATACTCCGGTTCAGATCGGATTCGGTTTCGGTTTTTTTAAATATCAAAATTTTGAACCCATCCGAATATTTAATCAATTTCGATTCGGGTTCGATACTACTTTTTCGGATTGGATTCGGTTTTTCGGATCAGGATGTTTTTGCCGAGCACTATTAAGTTTTTTAAGTCTACTGTTCTTCGGAATGGTTGGTATGGTAAATTGGTATTGGACAATTGGTTTTAAATCTATGCTCAAATAGTCGTTATTTAATTATTGATTCTTAATTATTTTTTATTTAGGTATTATGTTAAAAAATCATATAGAAAAGGGACCCAAAACTCCGACAAAAACTAGGAGACTATAAACGACAAACAAAAAGGAAGGGGAGTGTCTATGTTGCTTGTGACGTGTTTCATCTCCCAAACACCGGACGTGCCTATCACGCGAGATCAAGAAGCGCGTGGATTTTAGAACAGTAATATGGCGGCTGTGAATAAAATATATTTTCAGAAAACTTTTTTATTCTTCCTTCCTTCTCACTACATTACCACATCAGAACCCAACTTTAGACGTCCGATTGATATTTTTCTATCGAGTTGTGCGATCTAAGCCTCCTAATGGTCTTGATCTACTCGATTTCGTTTGATCTAAAGCGACAAAGAAAACATGCAAGAGAGTATTTGGTCACCCGGAGTTCACCGCACTCTCCCAACGTGGAAGAGCCGCTATATCTCTCCGGAGCTGGATCGCCAGCAACTTCACTAGCTCAGCTCAACCCTGAGCTCAGATCACAACTCGATCTCTCTCTCTTAATCTGTGGTGACTCTCTCTATCTCTCTTTCTCGATTCACCTCGAGAGATAGATAGTCTAACGGCTTATAAACACACCGTTTTACATCACCCACAGCACGTGCTACACAACACGTGATTACTAACTCAAGTCACAAACCGGCTTAAGTAATCTTGGTTCTAATCGATTGATTCGAACCGGTTTACATTCAAATACAAGGACACTCATTCTTCAAATCTCCTCCTTGTCCTGTATTAAAATCCTCCATCTTCTCTTGTTGACTATTGTTGCCAACTCCTCCTGAAGCTACTGACTCTAGCTTCAACTGACTATCTTCTCTTGTTGACACTTCTCATCAACTCTTCTTGAATAAACCCATTCAGCTTTAAAACTTATCTCCTCGGATTAGACCACCCGACTTCAATAACTTACTGCTCCACTATACTCAGTTCTCAGAGATTCTGAGAAACCTTAGAGCCTCTCTCATCTTCCCAACTGGTAAAACTTTCGTAAAAATATCTTCAGGGTTGTGCTGAGTTGCAATTTTCACCACGTCAATGATCTTCTCTTTCACCAACTCTCTGACAAAGTTATACTTCACATCAACGTATTTAGTCTTCTCGTGATGCACAGGGTTTCTCGATAATGCAATAGCACTTTGAGAATCACAAAAGACTTCAACTCTATCCTATTCAAACCCCATCTCATTAATAAAACCCCTTAGTCACATAGCTTCCTTCGAGGCTTCTCCTAGTGCGATCCACTCAGCTTCTGTAGTTGACAACGCTATAGACTTCTGAAGACTCGATCTCCAGCTCACTACATTTCCTCCAACAGTGAATACCATTCCTGTGATTGATCTCCTCTTATCTAGGTCTGCTCCATAATCCGCATCACAATACCCTCTTACTATGAACTGTCCTTCTTTTCTGAATGAAAGCTTCATCTTCGTTGTGCCTCGAACATACCTCAAGATCCACTTGACTGCTTGCCAATGAATCTTGATAGGATTACTCATGAACTGGTACACCATTCCAATTGCATACGCAATATCAGGCATGGTTCCAACCATTGAGTACATAAGAGAACCCATCGCACTTTGATACGAAATATTTCTCATATACTCGCCTTCTTCTTTTATCTCATTCTCAGTGGTTGAGCTTAGTCTGAAGTGAGCTCCTAATGGGGGTGAGACGCTCTTGGCTTTGTCCATGTTGAAGTTCCCAAGAAACTTCATAACATACTCTTCTTGTGATACTGTGAGACTCCCCTTCTCTCTGTCTCGAGTAATCTCCATTCCCAATTTCTTCTTTGCATCTCCAAGATCTTTCATTTCGAATTCTGAGCTGAGAATTTTCTTCAAACTTGTGACTTCACTCTTGCTCTTGGACGCTATGAGGATATCATCCACATACAAGAGCAGGTAGATGTACCCATTTGTTTCGTACTCCTTGTAGTAAACACAGATGTCATACTCGCTTCTAGTGAATCCATGCTTCGTGATGAGCTCATCAAATCGTGTGTTCCACTGACGAGGTGACTGTCTCAGACCATACAACGACCTCTTGAGGAGACATACTTTCTCTGGATGTTTCTTATCGACGTATCCTTCAGGTTGTTCCATGTAGATCACCTCATCCAGATATCCATGCAGGAACGCTGTCTTGACATCCATATGTTGAAGCTCCATGTCGAAGTGAACCACCATGGACAACATGAATCTGATAGAGACATGTTTTGCAACCGGGGAAAAAATATCTTGAAAATCTACTCCCTCCTTCTGAGCATAGCCCTTTGCAACCAGTCTCCCCTTATATCTAGGATCCTCCACGCCTGCGATTTCAGCCTTTCTCTTGAAGATCCATCTACACCCGATAGGTTTCTGGTCTTTCACTCTATCAATAAGCACCCATGTTCCATTTTTGATCAAGTATTCCATTTCTTCATCTGCAGCTCCCGTCCAGAGTTCACTATTAGGATCTTCTAACGCTTCCTGATAACTCCCAGGCTCGGGCCTACCAGCATCTTCCGTCATGAGATACGCAAAGCCAACTATCTCTTCGTCGCCCTCATACACTAGGTAGTCTTTGAATTTTGATGGCTGACGAACCTGCCGCTTCTCTCTGTCTCTGACCAACTGATACCCGCTCACATCTTGTTGAGCTGCAGGTGCAGTAGACTCGCTTGGTGACTGTTGAGAACCAGACACAGGTTCCTCATTTGACTGTGTCTCCATCTCTCGATCACCATCACTTGTAACATGTTCTCGTGCATTCTCAAAACTCGAATTTTCATTAGTAGATAAAATATTTAAGGGAACAGAGTTACCTGAGTTTGTCTTGTTGATGTCTTTGTACATCAATTCTTCTCGGAAAATGACATATTTGCTTATGACGCATTTTTCCTCATCCAGAAGCCAAACTCTAAAGCCAAACTCTAAAGCCTTTCACCCCTTCTGGATATCCTGTGAAGACGCCTTTCTTTGATCTTGGATTTAGCTTTCCCTCATCTGAATGAACATACACAATGCAGCCAAATCTCCTGAGCCCTGAGAGATCTGGAAGAGCTGATATCCACATCTGCTCTGGGATTTTGAACTCAATAGCTGATGAGGGAATTCTGTTGATGACGTATACAGACGTAGATGCCGCTTCTGCCCAGAACTTCTGATCCAGACCACTCTCGCTCAACATGCTCCTAACCTTGTTCATAATACTCATGTTGAGCCGCTCTGCGACCCCGTTCTGTTGCGGGGTATATGAACACGTCCTATGCCTCACCACTCCTTCATCTTTGCAGAACTGATCAAATCTGTGGTTGCAATACTCAAGACCGTTGTCCGTTCTTAGCTTCTTCACTTTCCTTTCTGACTGCGTTTCAACCATCTTCTTCCACTCGATGAATTTATCGAATGCTTCATCTTTGGTCTTAAGGAAATATATCCACACCTATCGAGACCAATCATCTGTGAATGAGATAAAGTATTGATAGTGTCCCAAGCTCCTTGGAACATTTTGTGATCCCCAAAGATCTGAATGCACGTAGTCTAACTTCTCTTTGGTAACGTGCTTCGCTGGTCCAAAGCTCACCCTTTGAGCCTTGCCTATGATACAATCTTCGCAGAAATCTATATCAGTAATGCTCGCTTTGTCGATGCATCCTTCTTTAGCCAGCACCTCCAGACCTTTCTGACCCACGTGACCAAGCCTACTGTGCTAAAGCTTGGTGGTAGCCAATCTCTCAGCTTCGCACGGTAAGACTCCTCCTTGAAGTATGTAGAGAGTATCATTTCCTCTCCTTTCTCCCCTCATGATCACAGAACATCCCATAACTATCTTCAGCATACCATCAGAGCCTTTGAACTCGCAGCCTTTCCTTTCAAGAGTTCCCAACGATATCAGGTTCCTTGCTATGCCTGGCATGTACCTGACTTCATGTAGTACAAACGTTGTACCATCTGGATTCCTGAACCTCACTGATCCTAGACCCTGAACCTCTGTGATGCTGTTGTTAGCCATACGAACCCTGCCCCCTGTAGCTTTCTGAAAATCGATGAACACGTCCTTTCTTGANGAAGAGACTTCGGTAGGTACAACGCTTCTAGTAATGACCACGTCTCCGCCGCAGTGGTGCATCTCTCGATCTTCCTCAGAACATGATCTCCGACATTGAGAAAGATCATGTTCATCGCTTTCTCACACCGTTCTAATCTTGATTCTTCGTGTGAGATCTTCTTCTTCTTGGCCTCAGGATCTTCTTCACCAGATCCGTCTTCTTTCACCTCAGAGGTTGAGGTCTTCTCGGCAAGAACGTCTTTCAAGCCTGATACGCTAAGGTAAGCGTACATCCTTCTCTTCCAAAGAGAGAAGTCACCATCGCCATCGAATCGTTCGATCTCGAACTTTGTTCTGGTCATCGCTTCACCTCCAAAACCTTAGATCTGCAGATCTCTTCCTCCCGTTAGCTGAACCTCAGCTCTGATACCAATTTGTGCGATCTACGGCTCCTAATGGTCTTGATCTACTCGATTTCGTTTGATCTAAAGCGATAAAGAAAACATGCAAGAGAGTATTTGGTCACCCGGAGTTCACCGCACTCTCCCAATGTGGAAGAGCCGCTATATCTCTCTGGAGCTGGATCACCAACAACTTCACTAGCTCAGCTCAACCCCGAGCTCAAATCACAGCTCGATCTCTCTCTCTCAATCTGTGGTGACTCTCTCTATCTCTCTTTCTCGATTCACCTCGAGAGATAAATAGTCTAACGGCTTATAAACGCACCGTTTTACATCACCCACAGCACGTGCTACACAGCACGTGATTACTAACTCAAACCACAAACCGGCTTAAGTAATCTCGGTTCTAATCGATTGATTCGAACCGGTTTACATTCAAATACAAGGACACTCATTCTTCACAAGTATTTGTACTTCAAAAGAATTTTTCTAATGTTTTAAGTAACTATTATTTCCTAAAGAAGTAACTATTATTTCCTAGAAAAAGATTTATTTATAAAGAGTTCACTATAAATTTGCTAAATGGATTTTATTTGGTGAGGAATAAAACAAAAGGAAGATAAGAATGATAAATAATGTAAAACGAATAATGTTAATATTAATGTAACTAGTGTCAGCTAAAAGGTAGTGTTCTGTTCACAGTGAAATTGTGGTGGAAAGTTGGTATTGCGGAAGAGAGATAAAAGTGAGGTAAAGCTTTCTTCTTTAGCCAATAGCACTCAGTATTCAGAGAAAGTGAAAGAAAGAGACCATGTTTTGAGGAAGGAGACATGCATCATCTCAACCTCACATGATTTATATTTTTGATTATTTGTACTCTGCTTTGAGAGGAAACAAACCCATTTTTGGGTGATTGGTAGGTAAATAAACGCTTTGTTTTGTCTCTTTTTTTTTGGATATGTTCTGTTTTTTTTTCTTGTTCTCGTTTGTTCTTTTGAACTGGATCATTAAAGTTCGAGTGATTTTTGATATACAGTTCTAGGAATCTATGCGATTGATTTCCCTAGTTACTGGTATTGCATGTTCGTGCTTTTTGTGAACGTTTCAATGTTTTGATCTGATTTGTTAGTCCGTCGGTATCAAATTCAGAATCTTTGCTTCCTACTTAGTTTCATCATCGGATCTGATTTATTTTTCTTAGATCTGTTCTTCTTTCTTTGAATCAAGAACTGTTGTTTTAGATTCGCTTGCAATTGATTTATGACTAGTTGTTTATACTTGACTGGGTTATATTGTCTCTTTTCATGGATATACTATTGTCTGGTGATTAGCTTACTGAAGTAACGTTTCAGATAATGCAAGAGTTTCATAGCGAAGATTCATTGTCTAGTCCTACAACTTCTTGGAGAAACTCTGTGTTCTCTAACTCAAACGTCCAAGGATCATCATCATCAGCCATGACCGACAACAACAACAACAACACGTTAAGCTTGACTATGAAGATGATGTCTGCCCATTTCCCAGGGATGAAACAAACTGGTTTTCAATTGCTGGGCCATGACGATTCTTCCTCTACACTATCCACTGGAGGAGGAGAATCATCTGGTGACGTTGCAAGTTTGGGGGGACATAATAGTAATAATCGTTATGGCCACAACTTTGTTACCCATATCTCAGGTTCAACTTGCACGCATAAAGAGTTCACATGCATTTGCAATGTGTTGTAGCTGATCTATGTGTTCTTGTTTTTGATGCAGGTCACAAAGAAATCGCAGTGAGTCCTAGTGGAATTCATTCAAAATCAATCTTGTCGAAGGTCTCTCAAAACTCAGCAGCTCCTCCTACTATTGAGGTTGATCTACCAATCATCTTGACCATATATATATATATAAAAATCTTTGACCTTATTATAAATGTTGTAAATACAAAACTAATGACGTCTAATCTCTATACTCTTAGGCTTCTTGGCCTCTACAAGGCAATGGTTTCATGTATTTTCCATATGCATCACAACACATGGTAATGTTTGTTGCATCTTATCACAGTGAATCCTTCGCTTAAATTGATTTATGATTCAATTAAAATATATATATATATATATTTATGATCAAAAGTATTTTGTTTATGAAGGTGCAGCAGCATCCACAAATTGGAGGGTTGATGATACCTTCTCGAATCCTTCTGCCTCCCAACATTCCAGAGAACGAACCAATCTTCGTAAATGCCAAACAATACCAAGCCATTCTCCGTCGCAGGCAGCACCGTGCAAAGCTTGAAGCTCAGAACAAGCTCATCAAAGCCCGTAAAGTATGGTTACCAACTCTATAACTAAATACAAGTTTAAGAGGTTTATATCTAAAGAGAGTAACTTAGTCTATGAAACTATATAATATGCAGCCATACCTTCACGAGTCTCGCCACCTTCATGCGTTAAAGAGAGCTAGAGGCTCTGGTGGACGTTTCCTCAACACAAAGAAGCTTCAAGAATCAAAATCTCCTCCATTCTTGGCCACATCGGTCAAGTTCAGACAGAGGGAGATTTTGGGCGTTGCGGTCGGGTCTAGTGGCCCGGAGTTAACTGGGAACAACATGGACATTTTCCAACAAGACCCACAACTAAGATTCTCAGGTTACCCATCAAACCACCATGTCTCAGTTCTCATGTGAGAATAGTGGTGTTGATGAGAAACCATGACGGGAAGTCATCCTTGGCTATTACTGATCTATAAAAAGTGTGTTCTGTCTTTTAATTCTGCTTTCTTCAATCACTACTGCAAAAAAAAAAGTTGAAAATCTTTCAACTAGTTTGTTTGTTATGTTCTTTTCTTTTATGGGATTGTTTATGGTGTGTGGTTGGATTGTTGATACTTTGGTTTAAACTTTTGTGAATTATGTAATATATAATTATCTATCTGTACAGAACCAGTGTTATGTAATATGTACAACAAATTAATCATTATTTATATATGTATACTGAGTAATTAACAATCAGAGAGACTCGTTAGCTTCCCCATCTGACCATTATTGTTGCTGAAGTCAGACCAGATAGGCAGAAGAAAAATCACATTTTCAATTTTAATTAGTTGGAAAAATGTTTGGTTTTATATGCAGGGTTTCAATAAATTATGTGGAATCAAATCGGTTAGTTTCGGTTTAGGATCAATGTAAAGACATAAAGAGAAGGTGGTCACAAATGATGGAATATGATTTGCGTATTAGTGTTCTGTCTCAGCCATGACCTGTCCATGTGGAATTGTTTGCGCTGCCGTTTACTCTCTTCACATGTATATCATTCCGGTTTTCTCTTAACCGAGAAAATACAACCCGCTTTGGATCGACTTTAATGTATTGGACTAAAAGAAACATTTTGGGTTTATAAACCCAATGATTTTTCTCTTCTTTACATTTTTGAACCCAAAAGCCTTTGTCAAATATACCGATATCAGTTTTAGAACAGACACTGATTTGTTATTTTCAAACACATTAGGTTTTAGAACGTTTAACAAAGCCATAATAACTATCAGAGTTCGAATCTCTGTCTTGGAAGAATTATTTACGTTCGTTACAGAATTTTCATGCTAAATAAAGAAATAGATATTCATTATGTGTTGTGTATTTCACATGCAGTAGGTGTTAAAAAAGAAGAAGAAGATATGTGGTTGATTTTGTTTCATCAGTTGGATGGTCGATACAAAAATGACAATTGGTTGGACTTTAACTGCATAAAATTTTACATAAAATTTAGACAGTATTTTTTTTTTTAACTTAACTGTATGTATTCTAGTTTTAAAATTTAGTGGTACAACAAAAAAATTTCAACAGTTTAGAACATGATTGGTACTTTTAAAAATTATAAATAAAATTTAAAGGTAAAAACAGTTCCTACAGCCCAACAAATCATCAACAGGTGTCAGAAACCATAGCTAACTTTACAACATGAAATATAGGATTCAACGGAGTCGGACTCCAGTGAAAGTGAAAATGACTGCAAAATTGGATATCTAACCGCTCCATTTCCTCATAGGTACTTGAAATGAGTTTTTTTTGGAACTGTTATTTGAAGTGAGATTTCAGTTAGTTCCTGATAAATATATTTCAATTGGTGCATACTATTTTCACACTTAAAATAAAAATAATTAATTCATTAAAAAAACTCTCTTATAGCTTTTTTCTTGATTTTCTTACTAAATCTGATGCGTTGTATTTTTTTTTTTTTTTTTTTTT
>QGKV02001507.1:31347276-31384964 GCA_003260655.2 Brassica cretica | reverse complement strand
TTTTTTTTTTTTTTTTTTTTGATGCGTTGTATTTTAAAGAACAAAAGTTTACAAATGTTAAGCCAAAGCTAAATTAAGAACATACACTGAAAAAGAAACTGAATAAGATAGAGAGAAAACACCGTGTAAACCTTAGTTGCGAGAGTGGTTGTGGCCAGCAGAAGTTCCACATCGGCTACGAGGACCACGTCTTCCATTACTTTTAACTGTTGTCTATTCTAACCTGTGTAGAACTCGTTGTGTTGGTTTAGTTGGCCCTGAAGGCCTCATAGTTTTCTTAGAAGTTTGAAAGATCAAAAACATTTGCACCACAAGAACCGACATATCCTCTAAGTCAATAATGCCTAAAATCTAAATTGTATATCAGCAAAGACTTATTTGTTTATCAATTGGTTACTCTTACATCCCAAGTCTCTTCCCCTGATCCAATTATGCCACGTGTTTTAAATTTTCTTTTCTTTTGTGACAGAACTGTTAAATATAATTTATTTTACTACACCTACTTTTCATGAGAAATTCAAAGTAGTATAATAGGAAATTCCGAAAAATAGTACAAAGGTAATTAATTACTTTGAAACTATTAAAAATAAACTTGAAAATTTTAGCTAAACAAGAAAAAAACGTTGACCAGACACGGGACAGAAAGATAGCCCCAAGCCCGGAGCGGCGAAAGCAGCCGTTTCCACCGTCATCCGCTGCTGGATAGTTGCAGCTCCGGCGTCAGCAAACTCCTGCGCCACGTTACGATAATACCCTTTGATCATCTTCACGAGCTTGACATAGTACAGTCTCAGCCACTTGAGCTTCATCTTTCTCACCACCCTCTTGAGCGAGAATCTCCCACGTGGCCCACTGTTTCTTCCGCCAAGACGTACAACTTGCGGCTTACGCCGACGAAGATAGACATTCCGGCGACTTGACGGCCATCGGAACGCGGAGGTGATGAATGAATGTGTATCCATTAGGATCTCACGAGAGAGTTTTGTTGAGTAAAGAATAGAGAGAGAGATATGGTTTATGGAGTAAAGATTGAGAAACTTATATATAGAGAGACTTGTGTCACGAAATTAGTTATGTGGTCAATTACGGCTTATGTGACATATTACGTAATTCCCGTAAACTAATATAGTTTATGTCCAAATCATAAACTATTTATAGTTCTTTTTTTTTGTTATATATAAAATACACAGTTTATCTATATGCTTAGGGGATCAGGGGATGACCTATATATCACGACATTTCAGCTGTACCACATAATATTGATGTTCTTGTGTGTTGAGACGATATAATTTTTAAAGATTAAATTACTATTTTTTGGGGGTAAACATACAAGATTTGTTTGAATGTCTTGTCTCCGTAAACTGACAATATGTTATGTATGTGTTACATAAATCATGTTTGTGCGCTCTTAGTTAAAGTTGTTGCTCGGTTATTACAGACACAGTTTTGCATTATCGGCATAAGCAAGATGCTTGGATGCCCTATATATCACAACATTATATTGATGTTCTTGTGTAAACATACAAGATGCTTTTGGGTTCTTGTCTCCTCTCGAGTTAATTAACAAATGTTGTATATTTAAGAAATGATTTGCTTTGTTATTTCGTTTCGTATTAAAAGTGCAAATGATTATACATTTAAGAATGTAAGTAGATAAGCTAAGCTAGACAAAAGTAAAGCCAAGCTATGCGTTGGTACAGAACACGACACTATAGTTACGTTAGCTCTAGGGACCGCTTTTGTCTCTGTTATATAGAAAGTCAACTTCAAAGCAATTATGTAGGTACTAGTGAGAACCATTCACCCGGGAAAAGTATGTGTTTCTTGACTCCTCTTTAGTTTTTTGTGTGCGTTAATTCATGGACGGCTAATGTTCCTTTATTTATTTATGGTTTTGAGGTTGAGTGTTGTTGACTCTATTGCTAGATTGCTCTTGTGTGTACAATTTCGATTTATCTTCTACCTTTCCCAATTTAAAGTATTCACCGAATCAAATGTTTGAGTTATTGATTAAATGTATAGAAAACGACGTTTTTTGTTTTGGTTAATCTTATCGAAATCGACTGTTTTATTACACAAACATTTCACAATGCAAATCGATATTTCTGCTCATTCACCCATGCATAAAATGGTCTAACCCAAGAGTAAGAGCTCAACAATGAGTAAACTGATCAGCCCAATTCACTATAGGCCCATGAACAAGCCCAATTGTTTTTTGATGAAAATATAAAAGCAGAGCCCAACTTTAATCATCAATCAGAATGACTGAACTGACCCCTGACTCCATTGAACGGCCACCGGACTCTTGACCACGTGTTCACCGTCTGTCCATTCAATCGACCCGAACTCATGACCCGGAACGGATCCAACTCCGCCTCCAAGCACAACGCTCTTAAACGTCACTTCGTACTCCATCTCCCTAGTCTCCTTACTAAACGTAAGCTTGCTCGGAGACACATCGATCTCCACATTCGCCGGAGTCTTAACTCCGACTTCATACACCGCGTCAACATTGCTCCCCACGTTCTTAACAACTCTCCTGTACTTAACAACACCGTCGTTAGATGCGAAAACGACGGAGAAAGACGGGTAATTGAGATCCCCGGCGGTTCTAAGCTTGCTCGTCTCACATGCGTCGTAAAGACTCGGATCCTGAAGGAACACTAGAATACCCGGGAACTCGTACCCCACGGCGCAGAGGAACGCGACGTACTCTTTAGCGTCGACGTCGTAAACCAAACCGGGGTTCAACGCTTTGTTCGGATCCACGTGTCCCGCTCCGTGGATGAACGAGTTCGACGATTCACCGGTGGCGAGATCCTCGATCGGTTCGCCGGAGTTTTCGGTGTCGTAAGCGGTTGTCACGAGTGCGGATTTGATCGCCGCCGGGGACCAATCGGGGTGAGCTTTGCGGAGGAGAGCGGCGAGTCCGCTCACGTGTGGGCACGACATCGATGTACCGGAGATGATGTTGAATTTGACTCGTCTCGGGTCGATATCCAAATCGGTTGGACCAACCATTCCGGTCCAACCGGCTAATATATTAACTCCTGGCGCGATCACGTCCGGTTTGAGAATAACCGGTGTTATGTGATTTGGTCCACGGCTAGAGAAGGCTGCGACTCTAGGAGAAGGAGGAGATGGTCCGATCAAAGTCCCCAAGAAGCTGATCGTTGCGGTTGGAGAGTTTGACTTTTGAATGTAGTCGCGGATTTGATCTCCGGCTTTAGCTCCGACCATCGTCGCCGGGACGAGATGCGAATCGGCGGTGAGTTCTTCGCCGCTTTCAGCTGTGTTCGCGAGAATCATGCCGGCTCCGCCGGCGATCTTGACGGCGCTTCCTTTCTCAACTCTTGCGTTTCCTCCTCTATCACAGAGAACGATCTTCCCTTCCACCAACGATGAGTTCAGCTTCCCGGGGTAGCACAATCTGCTTCCGCAGTCGCCGGAGTACACCAGAGAAATCTGAGAATCGGGGAGAGGTTCGCCGGCGTAGAGCGACGTTCCGGTGAATACTTTCCCGTTGCCGGTGATCGCGTTTGCGGTGAACTCTCTATCCACCGTCGATGCGCCGACGGTTAGGATCCAAGGAGCGATGTTGGTGGCGGTTTGCGGTCCAGGACCTGAGTTCCCGGCGGAGCAAGAAACGACGATGCCGTGACGCATCGCTCCAAACGCTCCGATCGCGATAGAGTCCTTGTGATACTCCGGAGCGAAGCCGTTAGCGCCAACGGAAAGAGAGATGACGTGGACACCGTCCGCAACGGCCTGATCCATCGCTGCGAGGATATCGGAATCGTAACAACCACCAGTCCAACAGATTTTGTAAGCGGCGATTCTAGCCTTCGACGCCATCCCACGCGCCACTCCCTGCGCGTACTGGTACAAACTCGCGTTGACCACAACGGATCCAGCCGCGGTTGATGCGGTGTGCGTCCCGTGACCTGCTGTATCGCGCGGCGATTTCGATTCCTCTGCGTGCTTTGATCCGTTCCGATGCGTTAGGTATCCCTTGTAGAACGCTCGTGCTCCGATGAGCTTCCGGTTACAAGACGACGCCGGGAAATCAGGTCCGATCTCGCACGCGCCTTTCCATGTAGAAGGAACCGGATCGAGACCTGAATCGGAGAAGCTAGGATGCTCCGGCCAGATTCCGGTATCGAGAACGCCGACGATCACGTCTTCTCCGTAATTGGAGTTGCTCCAGAGACCAGAGTTATCGGAGAAGCCGAGGAAGGCAGGGGTGTGAGTGGTGTGGATCTCACGCGCCTGATCTGGTATAACGGAGATGACGGAGGGGTGGCGGCGGAGAGCGGAGGTCTGGGAAGGTGAGAGACGCGCGGAGAAGCCATGAACGGCGCGTGAGTAGGAGTAGAGGAGAGTCGCCGGTTGGGGAGAAGATGGGAGGGAGCGGAGGAGAGAGTTGTGCCAGTGCTTGTGGGAGAAGAAGAGAGAAGGCTTGTGAGATCCCTGCACATGGACGATGTATGATTCTAAGCCATCCCACGAAGATGATGACGATGAGAAGCAGGGGAAGAGAGAGAGAACGATTAAGACGGAGGAGAGAGAGAGCTTCGCGGCCATTGCAATGGCGGATGGATTGAAGAAGATTCGATAGTTTGGTGACGTATTTATTTAGCCTTCTGAATCTTTGATTTCGTCTGTATGCCACGTCAGCAATATATGAATAATTGGTGCCAAATGCGTCTCCCAAGAGATAACATGTGATGTTACTATATAAATGATAAAAAAATGTTAATAATAGAAGTATCAAGGAGGGGACGTGCATCACATGACTGCGATCTCATTTGATATTGACACGAGGATAAAGAAGAATCTTGAGGTAATAAAAAAGTGGCAGGTAGGAGTATGAGAAAACGACGACCCAATAAGAAGCAAACGCGGCATAAGCAATTATCGAAAGATTCAAAACTGTGAAAGCCCATCACTACAAGTTCAGATATTACATACAATAGTCTCTGATTAGTGATTACTGAGTTTGTTTGGTTAGGGAAGAAACAAGGTTACATAGCTTTTAAACAGCCCATGGCATTAACTGAGCCTGAAAGTGACGGATATCAGATATAGAGCAAAGAGTTCAATACCTAAGGTTTTGTTAGGTACTTAGGTGAATGTCGCTGGGCAGTATCATGAAGCATTTCTTATCGAGCTTGACTTCCATGTATGCAAGACCAAACAAAACAACCCGAACAACGACTAAAGTGACAAATACGGCCAACTTCTCCTTTGTCTGTGCCAACGGAAGAAGCTATACTTACAATCACATCTGGTGCCTCAAAAGTAACGCTGGCAACATTTGGAGGCAGGCCTCAAAAGCTTTAAGAACTTCTTCAATGAACAACAAAAGTAATCAGCAGCAGTATCACTTAACAGATAAAACAATCACAGGTGAAACACCAGAGTGAGATCCAAATATCAGAGTTAACGACATCAAAAGGTTTGATATCTGAGACGTGGCCTTCTTTTTAATTTTCGAAAATTTTAACTTTTGATGATGTAAAGATCGAATCCACTGCGTAGATATACAAACAAAAGGAAATTTTCTTAAAGGTAAATAGTCATTAAGACGAGTATTTACAACTGCAAATACAAAAAAAAAAGGAACTAAAAACACGCACATAAGCAGCTTCAAGGCTGTTCCTGTTCGTGTGTTAGCTCTTGTATCAACCGTTCGAGCTGTCGCCTATAAACAGGCATGAAGTGATCGCTAATCATCCTCTGCGATAACCTCACCTTACTATACAACGACCTCGGCGTCAGAAAGATTCCTACTCTCCCCTCCTCCACCGTCTCCACTGTCTCAGTCCTTTCCAAGGCATCTTCTTCTTCGTTTGCCTCTATGGCCTCAGGCCGGACCGTTACAATGTGCATAATCTTCCCTGGTGGTAGGAACCTGTGAGACTCTTTCATCTCAGGCGTCCTGATCTCTGGCTGGCTCACACCCGCCTCTGCGATGACGGCTTCTTCTTCCTCTTTGATCTCTTTCGCCACATCAGCTTCTTCAGGCAGCTCTGAAGAGTCTTCGTTGTACAGGTCATGCTCCAGCTGCTGCCATAGCTCAGCTTCAGTCATACGCTCTTGGCGTGTTTCGATATCCTCTGGATCCTCACACTCGTCAAGATCAGTTGCTCCAAGACGAGCAGATGTTTCATCGTAGTTTGAACACTCAGCTTCTGATTTCCACTTCCCGTCATTACTACTTGTGGTAGCAACAAGAGTATCTGAAGCTGCTTCGGAAGAATCTATCTGATGTTCCGAGTTTGGTTGAGTAGCATTGGCTCTACGCCTTGGTCCCATACATGACCAAGAAGATAAGCTTAGTGCAGGACGGGTCAGCATACTCTGAGCTCTCCTCATCACAACCTGCGTGCCGCTAGACACTGGGCGTAACATTGCACCAGCACCAGCAACTTTTGCTTTGGCACTGGCCATAGACGGAAGGCGTGATCCCAAAGCCGTGGCTGAGCGATAAACAGTGCTAAGGATTCGAGTCCTTTCGATCTGATTCCTCAGATCATTTAGCCAAGCAGATGCTGTTACCTGGACAAGATACAAAATAAAGTGAATAAACGAAGCACTGTCAAGGCATGTAATCTAAGAGTTTAGGAAGCTAAACCTCAGCGCGTAAGTCATCAACTGACGCAGCAGAAAATGTAGGCACCAGATCGGCTCCATTAATCACAGTTACAATGAAGTCATTCCCAGAGTCGGCTAACTCCCAAGTCATACAAGCAGCTGAAGAACACATGAAACAAAAAAAAACTCAGTCTTATATCTTGTGAAGGTAATCAATAGATGTAACTGAAGACAAAAACCTGGGGCAAATGTAACACAAGTAGCTGTAGAGAGCATCTTCTGCTCCCTCAATATATATGTTAAAAGAGCAGCCGTTCCACCACCCAAAGAGTGCCCTACAATCTGCCAACAAAACGCTTAGAAGGCTAAACACAATCTTTAGTTTGAAACGAGGGCTTTTAGGGAGTGTGCTACCTTGATTTTATAATCTGGATACTGCTCAAGACCCTTGAGAAGACAAGGAGTAGCAAGTTTAGCTATACACCTAGCAGCAGCAACCATACCACAATGAGCATACCCTAAAACCAAATTGCTGACCCCACTCTCGTTCACAACAGTATGATGGAACGGCACTATTCCTCCTGTGGCAGCCGTCAACGTGTCCTTAATGCTATGCGTGCCACGGATCAACAATAGAAAGCACTTTGAATTGTGATCGACAAGAACCGTATAAGCCGGCTTCAATATCTGCAATCAAAATTCACAAACTAATCCTCAACTTCCATGTCGAAAAAACCCGTCTTTAAGTTAATTATAAACTTACCCCAGCTTTGGGTTCGTGAATGAGGACGTTGTCCTTGGCAAACCCAGTCTCTTCCAAGAACAAAGGAAACGGCTTCTTGGAGAAGTGCCAGCACAGAGTCAACAAGTGCAAATAGTATTTAAGCTCATCGGCCACTTCTGGTCCTTTAAGCTCTACACTATCTTCACCACCAAAGACACGATCAACATGTAGAAGCCCCTGCCTCTTGATGAGGAAGTTAATACCAAAGGCGAGATCACCGATAGGCCACTTCCCTAGAGTCTCGGAGTAAGTAAAACGAAGAGTCTCGGAGAGAGTTGAAATAGTCTCGAGCCAAGTGGCTGGAGCTTGAATAAGTCTATGCGAAACGCGATCAATCCTCAAAGAAGTACCACGGCTAGTAGAAGAAGAAGCTTCGGTGCTCTCATCGTCGACACCGGCGATTAGCTTCCGGTTTAATGTGTAGTATAGAAGAGCAGCTGCTCCAGCTGCTGTGGCCATAGTTGCAGTTGCCATGATCAATCTATCCCTAAGAAACATCAATGAGAGACCAAACTCAGTCTAAGACAAAACAAAACTGATCTAACTACATAGGATCAGCTAGAGATCTTCAAAAAACATGTAAAGATTGAAACTTTCGCAGATTAACATGATCTAAGCAACGGATCAGGATCTGCGAGCTAAAGACACATAACGAAAAAACCCTAAATCTCCAGCGAACGGTTGAGTTCTGAAAATAGATGAGAATCGAACCTTGGGATGTGAAGATGGGATCGTGACTTTGGTTTTAGGGTTTGACAATGATGTGGAGGATAAGGTTGGTTGCTTGGTTGTGTACGATTATCTCCGTCTGAAGGGGACTTTCTCTCCGATGATGATGATGATGATGATGGTTTGGATTAAGATAGGTACAATACAAAAGTGTAAATTGATTTTGATTTGCTTTAAATAAACTGCGACGCGTTTTTGTGGTGAGCAAACGACTCGTAGTTTCGCGCCGCCGTGAACTGGTGCTATCGTGGCGATATTTAATTGGATCACCTAGCTTTCCCACCGCAACTAGTTGTGTATACAAATACTTTCTTATTTGATAAAAAAAAAAGAAAAATACAAATACTTTCTTATTTGAAAAGTGTCTGAAGTATTTTAGTTCAAATAGAATGCTCTACTCTAGTATTATACAATACTTGTTATGTTGCATAATAATTGAAGTTTATGAAAAAAAATATTGTTCCAAAATAAGTAAATTTTTTATTTTATCTTGTAAAAATTTATTGTTGTTTGAAATTTGTCAATTACAAAATAATGTATTATTTTTATTGGCTGAATTAGTTTAATTTAACTCAAATAAATTACATAAAATTTATAATTATAATCTGTGTGCAAGGAAGTATTTTTTTTTTTTTGACAAACGCGTGTCCGCGTTTCAATCTGGAGTAGAAAGTCTCAACCTTGTTATCGTTTCCTTACACTGAACCCTTTGGTCCACTCAAAACCCTAACCTAGATTTTTTTTCTTCCGCCTTCTGAACGCGTTCAGTTAGCCAATCCTTTTTTTTTTTTCCTAATCTGGAATCTGAAAACATTATTATTATCGCTTCTGAGTGCTACTCCTCTGTTCGGGTAGAGTCAGTGACGATGTCGCATTGTAGCTCTAATTGTATATGAGAGCTTAATCTTGCAGACAGTTCAGTGTCTTTTGTGTTTGATTTTGACTTGTTATTCCTGACTAGTTTGTAAATTTATGCGGGCTGATTCAAAGTTTGTCACTTTTGGTCTTGTGTAATCAAATTTGATGGCATTGCTGGCTCATTCTTGATTTAACTTTGGAAGTACAGAGTTTAACCGGTTATGTACGTGATTCACTATCGGTTTAAGCATTCAGGTTCGAGTTCTTTGTGTTTGAAGGTCAACGATCTTCGTTTTGTAGATTTTTTTGGGAATGTGGGTTTTATTCTCAGTCTTATGTGGAGTTGTTTGCTTTNGAGACGTATCAGAATGTTAAATGACATGTTTTTATTGGCAAGGGACTCTCCTCAGTGCAGTAATTATGAAGCTAGTTTGGTCCTGTTCGCAAATCAGTTCATAGGTGCCGGCTACTACATCGATATGCTTCAAAGATTGGATGCCATTCGTTACCATATTCTCTTAGTCACTCCGACTCTGGACATCAACAAACCCGAAACCCCTCAATGGCCCGGATTGCTTTTAGATAGAGGCGCAGCCAGTTTTGCTCTTGAAACTAGCAAAATCTCTGAAGAACCTCCTAGCCCCAAAAAGCATGAAGCCCTTGCCGCCGCTGAAGAAGAAGAAACACCTAAGAAGCTGGACACGCATGGCAAACTTCTCTTGGAAACTGAGGACATGAAGAAACAACAAAGCCATGATTGTCCAGGACGGCAAATAGATGGAGGATCAGGCTGGGGAAGCTCTGAAGAACCTTTTCCCAGAAAGCATAAAGCCGGTTCGGCCAAAAAAGGAACACCGAAGAGGATTGCCTTGTCTCCCGTGGATCCTAATATTTTGTTGCCGTCGGAAATGGTTAGTAGTATCTCACCTTCTTTAATTCTTATTTATCTTTATAGATATGTGAATACGATTAAAAGGTGAAACCTCTGGACTTGGCAGGGATCTTATGGTAGGAACTAATGTGTTATAAGTCAGGGCAACAGCATAAGATGGAAGCTGAGAAGGATTGACTTCTTTTTTTTTCTCTGCTTCTCCAACAAAACATTTGTCTATTTCTCGGAATCTGGAAGATGTGTTATCGTATTGGATATGTAATGTGTTCAGATCGTTTTTTTAGAATAAACCTCTGGAATATCTTGTTTTTTGAAGATTAAAGATAAATGTCATGAAAGGTACAAGTCAGTTCTTATTTTGTCGCAGTGAAGTTTCATAGTTTGGTAGAAAAGGTATGTTTAATTAAACAGGATCTATATAAAAGGGAAACTGGTGCGTATGTTACAACAAAATGAACATATTACAGCTTACATACTACAACCCAACAAACTAGAAGTAGGATCAAATGTAATATATGTTATACTACAACCAACCAAGTAAGAAAAATGAAAAATGTCCTTAGTGTTGTTCAACTAGCCAATCTTTTTTTCCTAATCTGGAATCTGAAAACATTATATCGCTTCTGAGTACTACTCCCCTCTGTTCGGGTAGAGTCAGTGACGATGTCTTGGGCTGGTCCTGAATATATATATCTTTCAACTTCACTCGCCAGCTACCTTGATAGTAATCCATCTCTCTTCCTCTCTTGTTTACACATTCGTTGAATTGTATGTATGTACAGATAGTATTCAAGGATATGGCATGGTAGCTCTAATTGTATATGAGAGCTTAATCTTGCAGACAATTCAGTGTCTTTTGTGTTTGATTTTGACTTCTTATTGCTAACTAGTTAGTAACTTTATGCCGGCTTATTCAAAGTTTGTCACGTCAAAATTTTGATTATTGTTGCTTAGCTTTTACCATTCACGATATCAAATTTGATGGCATTGCTGTCACAATCTTCGTTTCGTAGATTTTTCGGAATGTGGGTTTATTCTCAGTCTTATGTGGAGTTGTTTGCTTTTAAAACATAAATCAATGTCTGTTACTTATGAATATTGGCCTCTGCTGATGATGATGATGTAGGAAAGATACTTGTGCTCCTTAGAGATGGTAGAAAGCTAATGGGAACGCTCCGTTCCTTTGATCAATTCGGTATTATTTACTTTAATTTTTGATTTCTCCTGCATTTATGAATAGTCTTAGTAGTGGGAGAGAGAGAGAGAGATTAAAAGCATACTTTGAAATACACAGCCAGTGCGGTTTTAGAAGGTGCTTGCGAGAGGGTAATTGTTGGTGAGCAATACTGCGACATTCCTTTAGGCCTCTATGTTATCCGAGGAGAGAATGTTGTTCTGATTGGTGATCTTTTAAGCCTTTTTCTCCTTGTTTATATGTTCTTTGTTATCTCACTGTGTTTTTTAGTTCACTGATTTTGGTCTTGTGATATGTGCTAGGACACAGAGAGAGAGGAGCTTCCTCCAAATATGGTTCGCGTCTCAGAGACAGAGATTAAAAGGGTAAAGGCACCACAACATAAGAGTTACAAATTGATTGGCGCAAATTTGATTAGTTTTGTGATGTTTGTATGTTTGTTGATGATTTGGTTATGGTGTAGGCGCAGAAAGTGGAGAGGGAGGCGAGTGAGTTGAGAGGAACAATGAGGAAGAGAATGGAGTTTCTTGACTTTGATTAAGCTTTGATTGTGTCCCTTATTCATTTTTGGCTTGATGCTCTGCTTTGGCTCTCGCAAGTTTTATGAGGAGCCTTTTTGGTGTGTGGATGGAAGAGTTATGTTGATTTCGGGGACTGATGTAGTAGGTCTTTATTTATCATTTTGGAAGAATATGACAGAATAATCTTTGTGTTACTCCTTGTCTTCTGATCTATATTTTACCTTTTTACTAAACTTGTAACAAGAAGACCTAAGGGTTAAGACTTCTATTTAGTATAGTTATGGAGAAAAGCTGTGATCTTTTTGGCTAACATTTTGCAAACAAACACCATTGTTCATACAAAGAATTGAAGAGACGTGTCACATTGTGGGATCTTCATGGTAAAAATATTGGTTTTTTTTTATCAATCAGGACTCTGGTTAAAAGAAGATTGCTTCGATGTCAGGCAACTTACCCACCCTTGCCTCGTGTAAATCCACAATCTTGAGTACGGTCCAGGACATTAATCTGTATTATCTTTTTGTAATCAAAATTACCTGCGGATAAGAACGTACTAATATGGTGAAAAGATTTTGAAACTATTATGATAATCGTCACCGCCATCTTTGAAGATAAAACAAATAGCTTAAACCGGCTTTTGCTCAGCATTTTGTGTTTGTGTTTTACTATATAACTAGGTTAANGGTTTGGATTAAGATAGGTACAATACAAAAGTGTAAATTGATTTTGATTTGCTTTAAATAAACTGCGACGCGTTTTTGTGGTGAGCAAACGACTCGTAGTTTCGCGCCGCCGTGAACTGGTGCTATCGTGGCGATATTTAATTGGATCACCTAGCTTTCCCACCGCAACTAGTTGTGTATACAAATACTTTCTTATTTGATAAAAAAAAAAGAAAAATACAAATACTTTCTTATTTGAAAAGTGTCTGAAGTATTTTAGTTCAAATAGAATGCTCTACTCTAGTATTATACAATACTTGTTATGTTGCATAATAATTGAAGTTTATGAAAAAAAATATTGTTCCAAAATAAGTAAATTTTTTATTTTATCTTGTAAAAATTTATTGTTGTTTGAAATTTGTCAATTACAAAATAATGTATTATTTTTATTGGCTGAATTAGTTTAATTTAACTCAAATAAATTACATAAAATTTATAATTATAATCTGTGTGCAAGGAAGTATTTTTTTTTTTTTGACAAACGCGTGTCCGCGTTTCAATCTGGAGTAGAAAGTCTCAACCTTGTTATCGTTTCCTTACACTGAACCCTTTGGTCCACTCAAAACCCTAACCTAGATTTTTTTTCTTCCGCCTTCTGAACGCGTTCAGTTAGCCAATCCTTTTTTTTTTTTCCTAATCTGGAATCTGAAAACATTATTATTATCGCTTCTGAGTGCTACTCCTCTGTTCGGGTAGAGTCAGTGACGATGTCGCATTGTAGCTCTAATTGTATATGAGAGCTTAATCTTGCAGACAGTTCAGTGTCTTTTGTGTTTGATTTTGACTTGTTATTCCTGACTAGTTTGTAAATTTATGCGGGCTGATTCAAAGTTTGTCACTTTTGGTCTTGTGTAATCAAATTTGATGGCATTGCTGGCTCATTCTTGATTTAACTTTGGAAGTACAGAGTTTAACCGGTTATGTACGTGATTCACTATCGGTTTAAGCATTCAGGTTCGAGTTCTTTGTGTTTGAAGGTCAACGATCTTCGTTTTGTAGATTTTTTTGGGAATGTGGGTTTTATTCTCAGTCTTATGTGGAGTTGTTTGCTTTTAAAATATAAATCGATGTGCATCAGTTACTTATGAATGTTGGCCTCTGCTCTTGATGATGATGATGATGTAGGAAAGATACTTGTGCTCCTTAGAGATGGTAGAAAGCTAATGGGAACACTCCGTTCATTTGATCAATTCGGTATTCACTTTTATATTTTGATTTCTCCTGCATTTATGAATAGTGTTAGTCGTGGGAAAGAGAGATATTAAAAGCATGATTTGAAATACACAGCCAATGCGGTTTTAGAAGGTGCGTGCGAGAGGGTAATTGTTGGTGAGCAATACTGCGACATTCCTTTAGGCCTCTATGTTATCCGTGGAGAGAATGTTGTTCTGATTGGTGACCTTGTAAGACTGTCCTCTTTGTTTATATGCTCTTTGTTATCTCACTTTGTGATTTTTTTAGTTCACTGATTTTGGTCTGATGATATGTGTTTAGGACACTGAGAGAGAGGAGCTTCCTCCACATATGATTCGCGTCTCAGAGACAGAGATTAAAAGGGTAAAGGCACCACAACATAAGAGTTACAAATTGATTGTCCCTTATGTTTCCTGATGATTTGGTTGTGGGGGACTGTGTGTATGATGGTGGAGAGGGAGCTGATAGGAACAATGAGGAAGAGAATGGAGTTTCTTGACTTTGATTAAGCTCCGGATTGTGTCCCTTATTCATTTTTTTTTGGTATGTGGATGGAGGAGATATGTTGATTTAGGTCCTATTTTTCATTTTGGAAGAATATGACAGAATAATCTGTGTGTACTTCTTGTCTTCGGATATATTTTACATTTTTACTAAACTTGGAATGTGTTTGACAAGAATAAAGTTATGGAGAAAAGCTGTGATCTTTGACTTTGCAAACAAACACCATTGTTAATACTAAGTAGACCATTGGCTATAACAAAACTACGCACACAGCCAAAGAATACAAGACGTGTCACAACCCTTTAAGTTGAAACGCTGCGTTTTAGGCAGCTTTGCTTACACTTATGTGTATTTAATTACACTTATGCCCTTTGACTGACCCTTAAAGATGAAACGCAGCGTTTTTTAAGCAGCTTTTTACTCTCTACTCGCGTAACTGTTCCGTGTAGGTGGTGGTGGCGCGACGGAGACTTCAACTCGGCGGTTTATAGGGTTTTGACGAGTAAACTAAACATACCCTAATCAACGCGCAAAGCTTCCTCTCCACGTTTCGTTGGTGGAGAGATGGAAATGGACATGGACATGGACACTTCTCCTAGCTACTTCGACCCCGAGGTCCTCAGTGTCAGAGATCAATTCCGTCGCTACCGGTAAAGATTCCGACTACTCCTTCACTCGATTCGGTTAACTATTCTCGAACTTCTAGGTTGCAGATGCGTACAATCTTCGATTATTGTTTGTTTAAACGGTTCACATTGTATTTTAAAATCACAACTTTACATTTGCAGGAAGAGACACTCTACATCGCCACATGAGGAAGTCTCGAGTCCGAATGTTAGTGAGAATAGGTTACTGTATGATGGGCATTACATCCATAGTCCGACGAACACCGCGTTGCTTCTTGAGAACATTAAAGAAGAGGTTGATAACTTTCACACCGGTCTTTACGAAGCAGATCCGGTCTCTGCTGTTTCCAGGAGGGGAAGTGGTGAAGACGATGAGGCTTTGTTTCGAAGAGTAGAGAGTCAGTCGCTGAAGGCTTGCAAGGTTGAGAATGATGAGTTGGCCGAGAGTGGGGATACGACTTTTGCTCTCTTTGCCTCCCTGTTTGATTCTGCTCTTCAAGGTTCGTTCTTATGGTATATCATTCATTCTTCATGTTAAGTATAAACATGAATAAGCAGATATTTGGGTGTGTTTGTGAATGCTTGTGTGGTTCCTGTGTTTGCTTTGTAATTTTGGGCGTGTAGGTTTCATTTACTTAGTTCCTAGAGTCTCCTATATGTCTGGTTTTCACTTATTGTGATTATGACTGCTTGGTTCTGTAGGATTGATGCCAATTCCGGATCTAATATTGAGACTTGAGGAGTCATGCAGGGATGTTTCACAGTCGATTAGGTATGATGAGACCTAAACCGTCAAACTTCTATGACGTTAACTTTATCTTTTTCTTATTCAAACAGTTGTCTCTTTGGTTATCTACAGGTATGGATCAGATATAAGACATCGGGTTGTGGAGGATAAACTTATGAGACAGAAGGCTCAGTTTTTGCTTGGTGAGGCTGCCTCCTGGTCGCTTTTATGGAACCTTTATGGAAAAGGTTAGGAAACTCTTCTCTATTTGTTTTGGGCGTTTTGGAATAGATTAGGGTGATGTCTGTTAAACCTCTGTGTATCTTGTAATATTTTCATGTTTTCTAGAGATTGATATTATTGATGATACGTTTTTGTTCTTGCAGCTACTGAAGAACTTCCGCAGGAATTGATTATGGTAATGCATTTTTTCTTATTCCTTTTCCAAATGAAATACATTTTTTCGAATGATTTTATGTGACTTTTCTTTAATATCGGCAGTCTCCATCAACATCTCATTTGGAGGCTTGTCAGTTTGTTGTAAACGACCATACAGCTCAGCTATGCCTTCGGATTGTCCTGTGGCTGGAAGATCTAGCTTCAAAATCACTTGATTTGGAAAGAAAGGTGGCTATTCCAATATATTCTTTTTCACTATATCCCTTTATCAATGTCACTTCGGAATCATACTTGATTGGTTGATGTGGTCATTTTCCCCTAGGCAGAGCTCATGCATTGGATCGTTAATAAACTCACTATTTTCAGTTTAATTCTGTAACTTTCATCACGGTTATAACTTATAAGAAGCAGAAGTTGAACAAAACGGTTCCTGCTACTGTTTATTTGCTAGTAGTCTTTGCTATCCGCCTACAGAAATGCTTAATTTGTCTCTATATGAATGAAATCTGAGGAACTTCTCATAGAGAACACCTCCACAACATTATTGCTTCTGAAATCAGAGTCAGGTGTTTGTGTTTCCTACTTGTCATATATTTAGGGTGTTGGTACTGTTTCCTAGGCTTTGTTCAACTTATTTAGATAATTGCGTGATGAACCATAGAGCTGGCTAACACTCGATTAGAATTTAGTCTCAAGTAAATATTTATGTTCTCAGGTGCGGGGATCTCATGTGGGTACTTATCTTCCTAACGCTGGAGTGTGGCATCACACACAAAGATACCTCAAGAAAAATGGCTCTGCTGCTGACACTGTACGCCATTTGGACTTTGATGCCCCAACTCGTGAACATGCTCGTCTTCTTCCTGATGACAAAGTAAGTCTCTATTCAGCTATGGTTGAAGTTTGGTTTGTTTAGTGCTGATGGGTATGTTTTACCTTTGAGTGTATTTTGTTCATTTAATATATAATAAATGGTATACATTAAAATATGTTGCTTGTTCTAGGGCGTATAACACAGTAATTGCGAGTGCTTCTTTTGTATACTATGGTCTAGCCACCGAGTGCGTATCTATACCTATACTGTGAAAGTCGTATTTCGTTCTTGTTTAGCTGCTGAGCAAAATTAATATTTACTTTTCTTTGGCAGAAACAAGATGAATCACTTCTTGAGGATGTGTGGATTTTGTTAAGGGCTGGAAGAATAGAGGAGGCATGTGATCTCTGCAGATCCGCTGGGCAGGTAATATTACAAGGTATTTGAATTCTTGTAGGGTAATTATATTACAAAGGCGTGTATCAATAATGTCGATTTAAATTTTATACTTCGGCAGCCATGGAGAGCGGCAACTTTATGCCCTTTTTCTGGAATGGACATGTTTCCTTCTGTTGAGGCACTGATAAAGAATGGGAAAAATAGGACTCTCCAGGCTATCGAGCTGGAAAGCGGCTTTGGCAATCAACTGCGTCTTTGGAAATGGGCTTCGTACTGTGCATCAGAGGTAATACAAATTCTTGATATGAATTTAATTCTTTTTCCTACTTCAGAGAAACTTAAACTGTTTTTTTAATCTTTGTTTCTGAAGAAAATAGCAGAGCAGGATGGCGGTAAACATGAAGTTGCTGTTTTTGCAAACCAATGCAGCAACCTGAACCGCATCTTGCCAATTTGTACTGATTGGGAGGTAACACGCACACTTGGATGCAATTGTTTTGTTAATTTACAAATTTGAACTTTTATTCTTGGTTGTCATGGCAAATCTCTCAGCATCGTTCTTAAGTTGGACAGGCCCCACTCTGCACGTATTGTTCATGAGATATTTAGTCCCTGTTTAAAGACGGAAATGTGATACGAATGTTTCGGAAAAACTTGAACCGTTGATAGTAAAATAGAAAATCCTAGATAGTTTTCCAAGCCACACTTTGACCTCTTCTTTCAGGAATGAACTGTAATGGTTTAGGATGTCTAGAGACATTTGTATCAACATGAAATATTGCTATACTTGTTCTCATCTCTGCCCTTCCTCTGTAAAATCTTTGAAAAACTGGGAACTGCTATACTTCTAACATATTTTGTAGTACATTCACATTGTCTTAGCTTCAGTGGTTCAATGGTGATTTATCTGCAGTCAGCTTGCTGGGCGATGGCAAAATCATGGCTTGATGTTCAAGTTGATCTAGAACTCGCCCAATCAAAGCCAGGCTTGACAGAAAAGCTTAGAAGCTGTCTTGATGAAAGCCCTGAAACTATGCAAAATGGTTACCAGGCTTCGCTTGGGCCAGAAGATTGGCCGCTCCATGTTCTAAACCAGCAACCCCGTGACCTTCCTGCTCTTCTTCAGAAACTCCATTCAGGGTATGCATGCATTTATTGCGAAACTTTCTTTTTGTTCTCCCCGTAAATAGCTCCAGCCCAACGTATTGTTTTGTTCCTGGCATAGGGAAATGGTACACGATGCTGTTGTCAGGGGATGCAAAGAGCAGCACCGGCAAATTCAGGTAACGTAGATGCCAAATTTATCTCCATCAAGCTATAAGAACCATATATTATAGGCGTTTTCATCTCTAATTACATTCTTTTGCAGATGACCCTTATGTCTGGGAATATCTCACATCTTCTTGATATAATATGGTCATGGATCGCCCCCTTAGAAGATGATCAAAGCAACTTTAGGTAAGCAATCGTTTTTATCTAGGTAGTTTCACTTTTATTAAATAATTTTGGGATATAGTTTTCCCTTAGCATTTTGTTCTTTTAAATTAACATAGATTCCCAGCTCAGGGGGGTGGTAGGGGTCTCCTATGACTAAACCTTCTGCATATTTGCATTTGTTCCCTGGTATAGCTATATTTTTTTATTTGACACAATATGCTATCCATTTGGCAGGCCCCATGGCGATCCTCATATGATAAAGTTCGGTGCTCACGTGGTGCTTGTTCTTAGGTATATGCTTGCCGATGAAATCAAGGACAGGGAGAAGCTCAGTAATGTTGGCGATCTTATTCTTCATATGTGAGTCACGTTGAGTTGGTTACTCTGTAGTGACAGAGTTCTTGTTTGGAAAAATACTAATTCATTATACACTACATGCATATTACGTTCAGATGGATTTCTACTGATGTGTTGAAATGCTGCCAGGTATTCGATGTTTCTATTTTCAAAACAACATGAAGAACTAGTAGGAATATATGCTTCTCAGCTTGCTCGCCACCGCTGCATCGAACTTTTTGTACACATGATGGAGCTAAGGATGCATAGCAGGTAATTCTAACTATTAGCTGCTGGATGATAATTATCGGAAGAGAGTTTTATATATTGCATTGTGTGGTTCTCTCAACAAAACATTTATTATGTATGCGGACGAGCACGGTTGGCTGTTGCATATTTGTGTATGGCATAAAGTAAATTATTTGACATTTGTTTCCTTCTGCCCTGAACAATAGCGTACATGTGAAGTTCAAAATCTTCCTTTCCGCTATGGAATACTTGCCATTCTCTCACGTGGATGACTCGCAAGGAAATTTTGAGGAAATAGTTGACAGGTATTCTAATGGTCCGCTTCCTGGTTTATTATATGGTAACTGTGAGTTACATTTTACTCTAGTAAGCTAAGAAAATGCAACTTAATGGAACATTTACAGGGTTTTGTCAAGATCCCGGGAAATCAAACTTGCAAAATATGATCCATCCGTTGATGTTGCAGAGCAGCATCGTCAACAGAGTCTTCAAAAAGCCATAGCCATTCAGTGGCTCTGTTTTACACCTCCATCTACTATAAAGGATGTCAAGGATGTTACTTCCAAATTGCTCCTGCGATCTTTGATGCACAGGTACGTGCAATACACACTGACTAACTGACACATCGGATAATTCGCAACTCTGTTATCCAATTTCTCAATTTATTTATGGAGAAATAATGTTAATATGCAAAGAGTCTGTCATTGCCACCAATTCAGATTTCTTTACTCATGCCTCTGTTTCGTGGTGATTTTTACATCCCTTCAGCAACATACTTTTCCGAGAGTTTGCTTTGATCGCCATGTGGAGGGTTCCTGCAACTCCTGTGGGAGCACACACGCTTCTTAGTTTTCTTGCTGAACCTCTGAAGCAACTCTCAGAGAATCCAGATACACTCGAGGATTATGTTTCCGAGAATTTGCAAGAGTTCCAAGACTGGGTATGCTTCACTTTGCATTTTTTACTTTCAGTTATTCCTTTGATTTAAACGTTAGTGTCTAACTACGTATCTCTGTGTGTTTTTAATAGAATGAGTATTATTCCTGTGACGCAAAATATCGCAACTGGCTCAAATTCCAATTAGAGAATGCTGAAGTCACTGAACTGTCAGAAGAGGAAACTCAAAAAGCTGTAGTAGCAGCCAAAGAGACTTTGGATTCTTCTTTGTCACTGCTTCTCAGTAAGTGACGCCAAACTTTATATATATCGCTGACTTGTATGCAAGAAGAGCAGTTTTACATTGGTTGAGAATCCTTCTAAATGTGATAAGCTTTGAACCTCATTACATAGGAAAAGACAATCCTTGGTTGACATTTCTCGAAGACGATGTATTCGAATCAGAAGAAAATATGTTCCTTGAGTTGCATGCAACTGCGATGCTCTGTTTGCCTTCTGGTGAATGCTTGCGCCCGGATGCCACTGTTTGTGCGGCATTGATGAGTGCGCTTTACGCTTCTGTCACTGAGGAAGTTGTTTTAGACCGTCAGTTAATGGTACTCCCCTTCATCCAATGTCTTGTTGCATCAGTTCTTTTTTGACCGTTATTCTTGTTTTGCCTCACCCAGGCCTATAAATAAGTGTGCATAGTCCCTGGACACCATCTCGAAACCAATCTCCTATGTATTATTTACGTTGATCTTTGCTGTAGGTAAATGTATCGATTTCATCGAGGGACAGCTACTGCATCGAGGTTGTGCTTCGGTGTTTAGCAACTGAGGGTGATGGACTTGGGCCACATAATGCAAATGACGGGGGTATTTTAAGTTCAGTTGCCGCAGCTGCTTTTAAAGGTTGGGATGTCTATGGAACATATCTCGCCTTCACTGTGGCTTACTCCATATAAACTGGGAGATGTTTCATTCGAGACGAAACCACAATAATATAAACAAAACTTAAAATATGACTGCAGGTGAGCTTACCCGGTTCCAGGCAGGTGTTACGATGGATATATCACGCCTAGACGCTTGGTATTCAAGCAAAGAAGGCTCGCTTGAAACACCTGCAACTTATATTGTCCGCGGTCTCTGTAGGAGATGCTGTCTCCCAGAGCTAGTTCTTCGATCTATGCAGGTAAAGCCTCTTATTCGCAACTAGCCTCCTACAGATAATTTTCACGTTTTATTTGCACACATAAGTGAGAACTATAGAACACTGAACATAAACCTACTGGCATATTCTTGATTTGATGAATTTGCCCTCTCACTAAACGACATACTTGCAGGTATCTGTTTGTCTAATGGAGTCGGGAAATCCACCTGAAGAGCACGATGAGCTGATTGAGCTCGTGGCTTCTGATGAAAATGGTTTTCTCTCTTTATNATATATATATATATATATATATTAATCTTAATAATTAATTAAATTAGACTTTTACTTATCTAATTTTTGTAATCATTTATATTTTATCATAACAAAAAATTTAAACTATGGATCATAAAATTTGAATGTGAGACTTTTAACAGTTTTAGTAATTTAAAGCCGTTTGTAAAAATTCAAAATATAACATATACATAAAAATCTAAATTTTTATTATATGGTTATTGTGATTGTTTAATTTATTTAATAGTTTAAAATTAAACAAATATGATAGAAGATACATTATTTTTTATCAAATCTTTATTATTCAAAATAATTAATTACCATATATACTTTAGCCACATTAGGCAATTCCGTAAAATTTATTTAACGAAATAATAAAGTACATTAATGATGAATTTATTGTTAGTTTAATAAAAAGCTTACTATATAATTAGATGGACCAACTTATTTCTCTAATGATTCTAAGAATCATTCTAGTGATGATATGTGGGTAAAAAAGAAGTTGTAATGCATCTCAAATAATATATATAGGGGATAAGATATAACTAAAAATAAAGTTATCATTCGCTAATTAATCTGTTTAATTACACTTGTGACTTTTGAGTTTTGACTGACCTTTAAAGTTAAGACGCTGCGTTTTAGGCAGCTTTGCTTTTTTCGTTTTAACTCTAGTCGCGTGGGACTGTTGACTGTTCCGTGTAGGTGGTGTCGCCGACGGAGTCTACCACTCGGCGGGAGGATTTTTATAGGGTTTTGACGAGTGAACTAAACAAACCCTATTCAACGCTCAGAGCTTCCTCGCCACGTTTCGTTGGTGGAGAGATGGAGATGGATATGGACACTTCTCCTAGCTACTTCGACTCCGAGGTCCTCAGTGTCAGAGATCAATTCCGTCGTTACCGGTAAAGATTCCGACTATCCCTTCACTCGATTCGGTTAACTATTCTCAGAAGATGCATACAAGCTTCGATTATTGTATGTAAAAAAAAATCACAACTTTACACATTTGCAGGAAGAGACACTCTACATCGGCGCATGAGGAGGTCTCGAGTCCGAATGTTAGCGAGAATAGGTTACTGTATGATGTGGATTACATCCATAGTCCGACGAACACTGCCTTGCTTCTTGAGAACATTAAAGAAGAGGTTGATAACTTTCACACCGGTCTTTACGAAGCAGACCCGATCTCTGCTGTTTCCAGGAGGGAGAGTGTGATGGACATGTGGATGGTGGCGACTATGGGCTTTGTTTCGAAGAGTAGAGAGTCAGTCACTGAAGGGTTGCAAGGTTGAGAATGATGAGTTGGCGGAGAGTGGGGACACTACCTTTTGCTCTGTTTGCTTCCCTGTTTGATTCTGTTCTTTAAGGTTTGTATGCTAATATCAATCTTCATGTTAAGTATATGTGTAACATGAGTTTGCACTATGCAGATATTTGCGTGTGTGGTTCTCATTTCTTTTCAATGTAATTTTGGGCTTGTAGATTTTATTTGCTTAGTTGCTAGAGTCTCATTTATGTCTGGCTATCACTTACTCTAATTATGACGTATTGGTTCTGCAGGACTGATGCTCATTCCAGATCTAATATTGAGACTTGAGGATTCATGCAGGGATGTTTCACAATCGATTAGGTATGATGAGACCTAAACCGTCAAACTTCTTCAACGTTAACTTTATCTTTTTCTTATTCAAACAACTGCGTCGTGTTTATCTACAGGTATGGATCAGATATAAGACATCGGGTTGTGGAGGGTAAACTTATGAGACAAAAGGCTCAGCTTTTGCTTGGTGAGGCTGCCTCCTGGTCACTTTTATGGAACCTTTATGGAAAAGGTTAGGAAACTCAGCTCCATATAAATATTGTTTTGGGCGTTTTGGAATTGGGTAGGCATTGTGTCAATTTTGATAAGTGGCGTCTGTTAAAGCTGTCATGTTTACCTAGAGATTGGTATTATTGATGATACGTCTTTGTTCTTGCAGCTACTGAAGAAGTTCCGCAGGAATTGATTATGGTAATGTATTTTTTCTTATTCCTTTTCAAAATGAAATCATTCCTGTATAGTACATCTTATGAATGGACTTTTTTGACTTTGTCTAATGTTGGCAGTCCCCATCAACATCTCATTTGGAGGCTTGTCAGTTTGTTGTTAACGACCATACAGCTCAGCTATGCCTTCGGATAGTTCTGTGGCTGGAATATCTAGCTTCAAAATCACTTGATTTGGAAAGAAAGAAAGGTGGCTGTTCAATATATTACTTTATCAACGTCACTTTGGCATGCTACGTGATTGGTTGATGTGGCCATTAATAAACTCACTAACTGCAGTGTAATTCCTGTAACTTTCATCAAGGTTATAACTTATAAGAAACAGAAGTTGAACAAAACCTTTTCTTTCTAGTAGTCTTTGCTCTCCCCATAGATAAATGCTTGATCTGGTTGTATACGAGGAATTTCTAGAGAACACCTCCACAACATAATTACTTCTGAAATCAGAGTCTGGTGTTTGTGTTTCCTACTTGTCATATATTCAGGGTGTGGTACTGTTTCCTAGCCTTTGTTAAAATTATGTAACGAATTACGGGATGAACCCTCAAATTGATAGAGTTGACTGAACCCTCAAATTGATAGAGTTGACTAACATTCAGTTAGAATATAGTCACAAGGAAGTTATTATGTTCTCAGGTGCGGGGATCTCATGTGGGCACTTATCTTCCTAACGCTGGAGTTTGGCACCACACACAAAGGTACCTCAAGAAAAATGGCTCTGCCGCTGACACCGTACGCCATTTGGATTTCGATGCCCCAACTCGTGAACATGCTCGTCTCCTTCCTGATGACAAAGTAAGTCTCTATTCAGATATGGTTGAAGTTCGGTTCGGTTCGTTTAGTGCTGATGGTCATGTTTTACCTTGGATTGTATTTGTTCATTTAACACTACACGGTATACACTAAAAGTTGTTGGTGGGACTACCCAGACAGCACTGTATTGTGGATAAATAGGATTGAAACTTGAAAGAAGTTTCCTCAGAATTGCCACCATTTTTGTTTCATAATTAGTATTTAATCCTCTTCTCAGTTATATATAGCTATTTTGCTCGTTCTAGGACGTATAACTAGTAATTGTGAGTGTTTCTTTTATATGGTCTAGCCACCGTGTGGATGTCTATATCTATACTGCGAAGGTCGTATTCGTTCTTGTTTTGCTGCTGAACAAAATTAATAGTTCAACTTTTCTTTGACAGAAACAAGATGAATCTCTTCTTGAGGATGTTTGGATTTTGTTAAGGGCTGGAAGAATAGAGGAGGCATGTGATCTCTGCAGGTCCGCTGGGCAGGTAATATTTACAAGGTATATGAATTCTCGTAGGGTAATTATATTACAAAGGTGTGTAGCTATAATGTCGTTTTAAATTTACACTCCGGCAGCCATGGAGAGCTGCAACTTTATGCCCCTTTTCTGGAATGGACATGTTTCCTTCTGTTGAGGCACTGATAAAGAATGGGAAAAATAGGACTCTCCAGGCTATCGAGCTGGAGAGTGTCTTTGGAAATGGACTTCGTACTGTGCATCAGAGGTAATACAAATTCTTGATGTCTGTTGCTCTCCTAATGAATTTAATTCTATTTTCTCCTTCAGAGAAACTTAAAACTTGTTTTTATCTTTGTTTCTGAAGAAAATTGCAGAGCAGGATGGCGGCAAACATGAAGTTGATCTAGAACTCGCCCAATCAAAGCCAGGCTTGACAGAAAAGTTTAGAAGCTGTCTTGATGAAAGCCCTGACACTATGCAAAATGGTTACCAGGCTTCGGTTGGGCCAGAAGATTGGCCGCTCCATGTTCTAAACCAGCAACCCCATGACCTTCCTGCTCTTCTTCAGAAACTCCATTCAGGGTATGCATGCATATATTGCGAAACTTTCTTTTTGTTCTCCCCGTAAATAGTTCCAGCTCGACGTATTGTTTTGTTCCTGGCATAGGGAAATGGTTCACGATGCTGTTGTCAGGGGATGCAAAGAGCAGCACCGGCAAATTCAGGTAACATAGATGCCAAATTTATCTCCATCAAGCTATAAGAACCATATATTATATGCGTTTTCATCCCTAATTACATTCTTTTACAGATGACCCTTATATCTGGGAATATCTCACATCTTCTTGATATAATATGGTCATGGATAGCCATTCAGTGGCTCTGTTTTACACCTCCATCTACTATAAAGGATGTCAAAGATGTTACGTCCAAACTAGTCCTGCGATCTTTTATGCACAGGTACGTGCAATACACACTAACGCATGGAAAGAAACTCGATTCCGTAAAGAGTCTGCTACTGCCACCAATTCTATTTTCTTCACTTATGCCTCTGTTTCATGGTGTGTTTTTTTACCTTCCTTCAGCAACATACTTTTCCGAGAGTTTGCTTTGATCGCCATGTGGAGGGTGCCTGCAACTCCGGTGGGTGCACACACGCTTCTTAGTTTTCATGCTGAACCTCTGAAGCAACTCTCAGAGAATCCAGATACACTTGAGGATTATGTTTCCGAGAATTTGCAAGAGTTTCAAGACTGGGTATGCTTCACTTTACATTTTTACTTTTGGTTCTTCCTTCGATTTAAACGTTAGTGGCTAACTACGTATCTCTCTGTTTTTTTTAATAGAATGAGTATTATTCCTGTGACGCAAAATATCGGAACTGGCTCAAATTCCAATTAGAGAATGCGGAAGTCACTGAACTGTCAGAAGAGGAAAATCAAAAAGCTGTAGTAGCAGCCAAAGAGACTTTGGATTCTTCTTTGTCACTGCTTCTCAGTAAGTGACGCCAAACTTTATATATATCGTTGACCTTTATGCAAGAAGAGCAGTTTTACATTGGTTGAGAATCCTTCTAAATGTGATAGCTTTGAACCTCATTATGTTTAGGAAAAGACAATCCTTGGTTGACATTTCTCGAAGATGATGTATTCGAATCAGAAGAAAATATGTTCCTTGAGTTGCATGCAACTGCGATGCTCTATTTGCCTTCTGGTGAATGTTTGCGCCCAGATGCCACTGTTTGCGCGGCATTGATGAGTGCGCTTTACGCTTCTGTCACTGAGGAAGTTGTTTTAGACCGTCAGTTAATGGTACTCCCCTTCATCCAGTGTCTTGTTGCATCAGTTCTTTTTTTGACCGTTATTCTTATTTTGCATAGTCCCTGGACACCATCTCGAAACCAATCTGCTATGTATTATTTACGTTGATCTTTGCTGTAGGTAAATGTATCGATTTCATCGAGGGACAGCTACTGCATCGAGGTTGTGCTTCGGTGTTTAGCAACTGAGGGTGATGGACTTGGGCCACATAATGCAAATGACGGGGGTATTTTAAGTTCAGTTGCGGCAGCTGCTTTTAAAGGTTGGGATGTCTATGGAACATATCTCCCCTTCACGGTGGTTTACTCCATATAAACTTGGATATGTTGATGAAACCACAATAATATAAACAAAACTTAAAATATGACTGCAGGTGAGCTTACCCGGTTCCAGGCAGGTGTTACAATGGATATATCCCGCCTGGATGCTTTGTATTCAAGCAAAGAAGGCTCGCTTGAAACACCTGCTACTTATATTGTCCGCGGTCTCTGTAGTAGATGCTGTCTTCCAGAGCTAGTTCTTCGATCTATGCAGGTAAAGCCTCTTATTTGCAACTAGCCTCTTACGGATTTTACGTTTTATTTGCACACATAAGTGAGAAGTATTGAACACTGAACATAAACCTACTTGCAGGTGTCTGTTTGTCTAATGGAGTCGGGAAATCCAAATCCACCTGAAGATCACGATGAACTGATTGAGCTCGTGGCTTCTGATGAAACTGGTTTTCTCTCTATATTCAGTCAGCAACAGTTACAGGTTAGCAATACTTTAAAAACAAAATCCTTTTACTCTTTTGTAAACTGGTTGTTCTTAGTAACTGACAAACCATCTGATCGATTTGGATGCAATACAAAATGCAGGAGTTTATGTTGTTTGAGAGAGAGTATCGTCTGTCCCAGTTGGAGCTCCAGGAGGAACTTTCATCATCTTGATATTGTTTCATCTTATTACCCTGAGACAGCTTAATTTGGTCATGATTATCAAGAAGGCTCGATTCTAGTACATTTGATGCTTCTTTAAACAGGAAGGTATAATCTTTGTGAGTTGATTCCCATGATAATGTGAGTGCATTCTAAAGACATACATTATAAAGAATGCACTCACATTATCATGGGAATCAACTCACAAAGATTATACCTTCCTGTTTAAAGAAGCATCAAATGTACTAGAAGCGAAGGCTTCAACACCTGAACCTTCACACTCAGAAAAAAAGTTATCACGTCAACAACATGTTATGTTTTCACTTTACATGAACGTTAACTTCAAGCTTCTACTCACAGGTATGACTTCGGTTGAGAATAAACCTTCAAAGTTCCTCAGCTGTGGGGATACCATTCTACAGAACAAAAAAAAGATTGAAACATCATTTAACAAACTACTTTTTTTGTTAGATAGGCTAAGCAATGTAGTAAGGGAGAGTGTTAACTTTTTCTTTATATCTGCTTCCCTTCTGCCAAGTTTAGGAACATCAACAGTCAGAACAATGGCCTTGAATCCAGCTTTCTCAGCTCTTTTCACAATCTGTGCAGTTACATCTCGTCTCTTGTACACCTATTAAAGATACCATAGCGAAATAAAAACCAAGACCTAATTATAGGTAAGCATATTAAAAATCAAGATTTTGTACTTGCATATATTTGAAGAAACCGGATAGCGTTACAACTGGAAGCATCTTCCTCAAGAGTGCATGAAGCCATGTATGACACTATCTGAAACTCACAACCAAAAAAATAACTATACTCATCACCTTAAAACCAAAACCAGAATGCAATAACATGCAATTCCAGTAAACACTTTAGTACCATGATAGTGTTACACGCAGCTGCAGCTTAACATAAAATACAAATAAAGATCAGTTTCCAAATAGAACAGCTGCATGTACCAACATAGAGTAAAGAGAGACCTTGTGGATGAGCCAACATATGCATTGCTGTTGGCGCAATCATGATTGGAGCTGAGATAGGGTAACCTAAGATTCTGGTAGACATATCTATCTTGCTCACATCAACGAGAACCCGAGGCCGAAACCTGAACATCAAAGCACATAGCACACAAGCATTGAGACTTGTTGCATGTGTTTCACTTGGTGTTCCAGCTGCATACAAAAATGATTATGAGAATAATTAAATTACGAATCAAATATTTTTCAAGCTAATATCACCTCAACTTTTTTGTTTGTTTGCGAGCTTTATAAATCAATACTATTAAAAGCGAATGAATCTAAAAAATCTACCTATGAAAATTGTTTGGACCCTTTCATTACACTTATTTTTTTTGGTCCTACAATTAATCACTCCAATTATACATAATTAATAACTCTAACTACCTATGAAAAATTGTGATGTTCGTGAGATATTAATTGTGTTACCATAAAAGTTAACGAACACCCCTAATTTCGTGGGATCACAATCATTGTGATATGTGTGGGATATTAATATCACTAAGATCACAATCATATTAAAGCGAAAATAATATTCCATATTCTATACATGTACTAATAATATCATTAAACATTGTATCATGACATCTTATATAGTTTCAAATATTTACAAAATTAAATTTGATAAATCGCAAATCATATGTTAAAATAAAATTATATTTATATTATGTTAACTTAATTTTTATAGAATGTATTATAATAAAAAAATTATTAATAAAGTTTGAAAACTATGAGAAATCTTACAAATATGTTCTATTGAATTAGTTAAAAAATCTATCAAATAAATCTTAAACCATATCAATTTAACAAATGTAAAACTTATAAAATACACACAATATAATGAGAAAATAGGTTTGGGTACTAAGTATTCGGATCGGTTCCTTTCTATCTTGGTTATTTGGTTTATAAACATTTGGAACCAAATAGATATTTGTTTTTTTTTATTCAGGTTTAGATGGGTTCTTTCATGTTCAGATCAGTTTGGAATCACAATTCAAATACCTGTAAAATACATGTAATATTTGAGTATGTAGCATTGATAGGTCGGTTCATATATTTAAGTTTTGACAGAGATCAGAAGTTCATGAAAACCTGAAAAATGATAGCGGTTAATAGCAGGTTTTGGCTTTTACCGTATTTTTACATATTTTGTTTTATTAAATTCAAAACAGGACTATATACAAATTATTGAATCTATCGGTTTGACTATATGTCTGGATTGGATATGAAAACACTATTTAAAATTCAAACATTATAATAGAGAAATTTTAAAATCATTTATTCCTAATAAAAAGTTACAAATTTATTCTAATTTTATTAAACGGTCAACAAAGAAGATTCAAAATCTAGTCTTATTCTATTAAAACAGCAGTGTGACCAATTGATAAATAGTTATGTCCAAATTATAATTTCAACAATCTGTATAAAAAATAAACCAAATATTTATAACTGAAATCTAACCATATTCAATACTATGCACGATCTTATTCTTCATAAGCAGAGCAGTTACTTTTCTTTGCAAGTATAACCACTTCCATTTATTGTCAACCTTTTACACATGATCATTCTAACACTAAACGCTTATTGAGCAAAGGTGATGATGATGATGATCCCACCGGCACAAATATGATAAACCAGGCTTAGCACACAAGCAAAAAATGGGAGCCAACCAAAACCAAAATGATATGTTGTCATATCGATAGGGATTTGTTACATGATTCTAGTGAAAGCTTCCACGTTTTCTTTGAGGGTGTGTTGGTCCTCTGCTCCTCCGCTATAGAAATCATAGTACATCTTGGGGAGAGCCCTTCTCGCCAGCTCTTGAAACTCATTCACGTTAACGATTTGATCCATCTGTTGAGAATATATCAAAGGAAAGAACAGTGAGAGTCAAATAACACTTATGATACAAGAAGCTTGTACCTCCATCGAGACTAAACAGAATTATCATTCTTTAAGAGACAAGGATCATGCTTAAACCAATTATCCATTACCAAACTTGATTCATCTATCTTGAAATTACAAGAAACAGGACTGTGATCATTAAAGGGTGTCATAAGGAGAGCTAACTCTAGAAGTACTCGCATGTGTCTGAAAGATGACCAAGAAAGCAAATCCCAGATGCAGAAACTGAACTTGGAAACCAAGAAGGTGAAAGCTATTTCTTTAAAGTCTCTCAAGTAAAATGAAATAGAGAAGAAAAAAACAGTGTGGGGAAATAATGTATCGTTCCGTGGGGCTATCGGTGACACAAAACGACAACAGCTACTGCTGATTAGTCCTTTTCTACAGTAACTTTGTAAGATTTGGATCATGCGAATCCTCTAAGCCGTCTAGAGTGTTTGCCTTCTCGTCAAATTGCTCTCAAGTTCTGAATGCTACGATGACGTGGCGTGCTGAGTCAGAACCACCAAACAAACACGGTGGACGGAGAGCGAGAGTAGTGTACACAGAAACACCAGCGGATGGCAAAAAAAGCAATTAAACTCTAATCTAATTTGCCTGAATTTAGTCAGCCTGTCGGAAAAGCAATTAAACTCAAATCTAACTTTTCATTTCAACAAAAATCTGGCAAAAAGGGAACAAAGATTGGTAAAATATTAATACACTCATGAAGCCTAAGAAAGGTATCTTTCTTTTCAACAATTTCAAAACTCAAATTCTAAAATCACTAAACTCTCGAGTTATCAACACCGTTGTTGACAATCGCATTGTTATTGTCTTTGTTAATACTATTGCTTCCAATTCTCCTCCCCTGGGCCCTTGCTGCTTAACCTGCGATAACTCCAACTGAATCTTCACAAAGAACTGCATCCTTAAAGAAACTCAACCTCTCTTTCTCCATCTCAACCACCTGTCGCAGTTTCGCATTCTCTATTAGCTCGTAAGCTTCACCTAATCTCATGATCGCACTACTTGGCTCCCTCCACTTGTTTCCTCCTTCTTGCTTACTCTTCGACAGAGGAGGAGGTGGTAGACTGTCCCCAGAGTACCTCTGACATAGCTGCGTCAAACTCCGAATCTGAATCAGACACATTCCTCTTCCTCAAAGGCCATCGCTTAGACTCACTAGCTGTGACCCTAGCCTTGCCTCCAAAACGGGGCGTTTCAGGTAAAGATTCAAACCTCTGCCTATGGGTACCAGGAGGTGCTGATTAGATCTTGGCCGTTGAACCAATCAAACGGTCAAGCTTATGGAAGAACACCCAGCTGCTGCTACGGCCACTTGTTAACTTCTCTTGCTTATACTTCTTCTTGACCGTATCGATCCTGTTCTTGCACTGTACATCGGTCTTCGGAGTCTTACCGTTATCCTCCTTGCTTCTCACCGTCTCCGCCACCTCCTCCCAGTGCTTCTGTTTCAGGTTCTCTCTGCTTAGCTCCAAGTGAATCTCCCCCCAGGCATCGATCAGAACGCGCTCCAGCAATCCTCCCTCCCTCCGCCGCCGCTGGGTTGGATCGGAAGCAGCGCAAGAGGCGACGCGTCGGGATCTTTCTGAGGCGGAGCTGGGAAAGCCACCGTTACCGTGACTTTGGGGGNATTTGCAAGAGTTCCAAGACTGGGTATGCTTCACTTTGCATTTTTTACTTTCAGTTATTCCTTTGATTTAAACGTTAGTGTCTAACTACGTATCTCTGTGTGTTTTTAATAGAATGAGTATTATTCCTGTGACGCAAAATATCGCAACTGGCTCAAATTCCAATTAGAGAATGCTGAAGTCACTGAACTGTCAGAAGAGGAAACTCAAAAAGCTGTAGTAGCAGCCAAAGAGACTTTGGATTCTTCTTTGTCACTGCTTCTCAGTAAGTGACGCCAAACTTTATATATATCGCTGACTTGTATGCAAGAAGAGCAGTTTTACATTGGTTGAGAATCCTTCTAAATGTGATAAGCTTTGAACCTCATTACATAGGAAAAGACAATCCTTGGTTGACATTTCTCGAAGACGATGTATTCGAATCAGAAGAAAATATGTTCCTTGAGTTGCATGCAACTGCGATGCTCTGTTTGCCTTCTGGTGAATGCTTGCGCCCGGATGCCACTGTTTGTGCGGCATTGATGAGTGCGCTTTACGCTTCTGTCACTGAGGAAGTTGTTTTAGACCGTCAGTTAATGGTACTCCCCTTCATCCAATGTCTTGTTGCATCAGTTCTTTTTTGACCGTTATTCTTGTTTTGCCTCACCCAGGCCTATAAATAAGTGTGCATAGTCCCTGGACACCATCTCGAAACCAATCTCCTATGTATTATTTACGTTGATCTTTGCTGTAGGTAAATGTATCGATTTCATCGAGGGACAGCTACTGCATCGAGGTTGTGCTTCGGTGTTTAGCAACTGAGGGTGATGGACTTGGGCCACATAATGCAAATGACGGGGGTATTTTAAGTTCAGTTGCCGCAGCTGCTTTTAAAGGTTGGGATGTCTATGGAACATATCTCGCCTTCACTGTGGCTTACTCCATATAAACTGGGAGATGTTTCATTCGAGACGAAACCACAATAATATAAACAAAACTTAAAATATGACTGCAGGTGAGCTTACCCGGTTCCAGGCAGGTGTTACGATGGATATATCACGCCTAGACGCTTGGTATTCAAGCAAAGAAGGCTCGCTTGAAACACCTGCAACTTATATTGTCCGCGGTCTCTGTAGGAGATGCTGTCTCCCAGAGCTAGTTCTTCGATCTATGCAGGTAAAGCCTCTTATTCGCAACTAGCCTCCTACAGATAATTTTCACGTTTTATTTGCACACATAAGTGAGAACTATAGAACACTGAACATAAACCTACTGGCATATTCTTGATTTGATGAATTTGCCCTCTCACTAAACGACATACTTGCAGGTATCTGTTTGTCTAATGGAGTCGGGAAATCCACCTGAAGAGCACGATGAGCTGATTGAGCTCGTGGCTTCTGATGAAAATGGTTTTCTCTCTTTATTCAGTCAGCAACAGTTACAGGTTAGTAATACTTGAAAAACAAAATCCTTTTTCACTCTTTTGTAAACTGGTTGTTCTTAGTAACTGACAAACCATCTGATCGATTTGGATGCAATACAAAATGCAGGAGTTTATGTTGTTTGAGAGAGAGTATTGTCTGTCCCAGTTGGAGCTCCAGGAGGAACTTTCATCATCTTGATATTGTTTCATCTTATTACTCTGAGACAGCTTAATTTGGTTGTGTAAATGACGCCATAGCTCTGTTTTCTTTTCAGAACCAGAGCTTTCACTTATGAAACTGTATACAATGTGATAATCTGTCTGAAAATCCCTCTCATAGGCGTTCATATAAACTACAAAAACATCACACAAAGTCCACCCATAGTACTCACTTTCCACCACTGTCTTCAGGATCAGAGCATAGATTTAAGTCTCTCATTCTCAGTCCTAACATGGTTTCTGGTGATGTCATCAATGGTGGGACAACCAGAAAGAGCCATGGTTAACTCCAACTCATTCTTCAACATGTCAATCACTTTTCTCACTCCATCTTCACCCTTCGCTGCAAGCCCATAGACTACAGGCCTACCTATCTGCATAACCCAACCAAATTGCGTCATTACATCAACATAGAGCAACCTGAAAGATGTGTGCCAAACGTCCAAATCTTCAAACATTTTAAAGCTTACAAGAACAGCTTGTGCTCCAAGTGCCAACGCTTTGAAAACATCTGTTCCTCGTCTCACACCTCCATCAAGCAAAACTGGAATCCTCCCTCCAACAACATGAACAATCTGCAGTTTCAAAAAGAAGACCATTGTGTTCATAAATAAGAATAAGTATGTTCTTACATAAAAGCTTTGACGGGTTTACCTCTTCTAAAACAGTTATAGTAGCTGGTGAATAGTCAAGCTGGCGAGCCCCATGGTTTGATACAACTATTCCATCTACACCAGCTTCAATAGCTTTAAGAGCTGCAAATATCATCAAATATATCTTTATAATATAGTAATGATACAAGCTATATATATCAGAGTATGACACAAGAACCTTACCGTCTTCACGGGTGAGTATCCCTTTGACCAGAATTGGCAACTTTGTAATAGATCTTAACCATTCAATATCCTACAACATTCCAGTTTCAAACATTATAAGTAAATGCACTAGTATTCAAGGACACGCCAGAAGCAGTTCACAAAGATTATACCTTCCAGTTTAAAGAAGCATCAAATGTACTTGAAGCGAATGCTTCAAGCCCTGAACCTTCACTCTGAGAAACAAAAAAAGTTATCACGTCAACAACATGTTACGTTTTCACTTTACATGAGCATTAACTTCAAGCTTCTACTCACAGGTAGGACTTCTGTTGAAAATAATCCTTCAAAGTTCCTTAGCTGTGGGGATACCATTCTACAGAACAACAAAATTGAAACATCATTCAACAATACAAACTACTTCCTAAATTGTCGTTCTAAATTAAAATTTTCGTTACAAAATAAGTGTCCTATGTAATTTTTTTTCCATTAATCTTATCTCTTTTACTCATAATTAAGTTAAAAACATCAAATGCAATAGAACTTTAATAGTCAAATAAGGAAAAAACTGAACATTTAATTTGAAATGGAGAGAATACTATTTTGTTAGATAGGCTAAGCAGAGTAGTAAAGGAGAGTGTTAACTTGTTCTTTATATCTGCTTCCCTTCTGCCTAATTTAGGAACATCAACAGTCAGAACAATGGCCTTGAATCCAGCTTTTTCAGCTCTTTTCACTATCTGAGCAGTTACATCTCGTCTCTTGTACACCTAATAAAGATACCAGAATGAACTAAGAACCGAGAGGCCAAACGTAAAACAAAAGCAAATAAAAATGTCTAGATTGTGTAGTTACATATATTTGAAGAAACCGAACAGCGTTACAACTGGAAGCAACTTCCTCAATAGTGCATGAAGCCATGTATGATACTATCTGAAACTCGCAACCAAAAAAAAAAGAACTATAGTCATTGAAACCCAAAACCAGAATGCAATAACATGTATTCCAGTAAACACTTTAGTACCATGATAGTGTTACACGCAGCTGCAGCTTTCGCAGTGGCGGTTTCTCCTAACATAATAGACAAATAAAAATCAGTTTCCAAATAGAACAGCTGCATGTACCAACATAGAGTAAAGAGAGACCTTGTGGATGAGCCAACATATGCATTGCTGTTGGAGCAATCATGATTGGAGCTGAGATAGGGTAACCTAAGATTCTGGTAGACATATCTATCTTGCTCACATCAACGAGAACCCGAGGACGGAACCTGAACATAGAACACAAGTAAAAATGGGAGCCAACCAAAACCAGAAAGATAAATTGTCATATTTATATAGATCTCTTACATGATTCTAGTGAAAGCTTCAACGTTTTCTTTGAGAGTGTGTTGATCCTCTGCTCCTCCGCTATAGAAATCATAGTACATCTTAGGGAGAGCTCTTTTCGCCAGCTCTTGAAACTCATTCACGTTAACGATTTGATCCATATCTATGTAGAATATCATATTAAAAGAACACTGAGAGTCAAATAACACTAATGATACAACAAGCTTGTACCTCCATCAAGACTAAACATAATTATCATTCCTTAAAAGACAAGGATCATTGCTTAAACCAATTATCCATTACGAAACTTGATTCATATATCTTGAAATTACAAGAAACAACAAGAAACAGACATGTATACTGACTGTGATCATTTAAGGGTGTGAGCAGAGCTAACTCTAGAAGTACTCACATGTCTGAAGGATGATCCAGAAAGCAAATCCAAGACGCAGAAACAGAACTTGGTAACCAAGGTCAAAAAAGCTATTTCTTTAAAGTCTCTCAAAAGTAAAATGAAATAGAAAAAAAAAAGAACACACTGGGAAAATAATGTATCGTCCGTGGGCTATCGGTGACACAAAACGACAAACAGCTACTACTGATTAGTCCTTTTCTTTTGTAACTTTGTAAAATTTGGATCATGCGAATCCTCTAAGCCGTCTAGAGTGTTTGCTTTCTCGTTAAGTCCTGAATGGCTACGATGACATGGCGTGCTGAGTCAGAACCACCAAACAAACAAACACGGTGGACGAAGAGCGAGAGTAGTGTACACAGAAACACCACCAACAGATGGCTTGCCTGAATTTAGTCAGCTTGTCGGAAAAGCAATTAAACTCAAATCTAATTTTTCATTTCAACAAAAAATTGCCAAAAAGATTTAGTAAAATATTAATACACTCATGAAGCCTAAGAAAAAGGTTTCTTCTTGTAAACAATTTCAAAACTCAAATCTAAAATAACCTCAATCACTAAACTCTAGTTATCAACACCGTTGTTGACAATCGCATTGATGCTGTCTTTGTTATTACTATTGTTTCCCATTCTCCTCCCTTTGCCGCGATAACTCCAACTGAATCTTCTTCACAAAGAACTGCATCCTCTGCGACTCCAACTCCTTTAAGAACTTCAACCTCTCTTTCTCCATCTCAACCACCTGTCGCAGTTTCGCATTCTCTATTTCCTCGTAAGCTTCACCGAATCTCATGATCGCACGACTTAGCTCCCTCCACTTGTTTCCTCCTCCTTGCTTCCTCTTCGACAGAGGAGGAGGTGGTAGACTGTCCCCAGAGTCCTCAGAGACACCAGCTTCAAACACCGAATCTGAATCAGACACATTCCTCTTCCTCCTCAAAGGCCATCGCTTAGACTCACTAAACGAAGCAGATGTAACCCTAGCCTTACCTCCAAAACGCGGCGTTTCAGCCTTACCTTGCTGATGGTAAAGATTCAAACCTCTGCTTCCTCCAGATGAGATCTTGGCCGTTGAACCAATCAAACGGTCGAGCTTATCGAAGAACACCCAGCTGCTGCTGCTCCCGCCACTTGTTAACTTCTCTTGCTTATACTTCTTCTTGACCGTATCGATCCTGTTCTTGCACTGTACATCCGTCTTGGGAGCTTTACCGTTATCCTCCTTGCTTCTCACCCTCTCCGCCACCTCCTCCCAGTGCTTCTGTTTCAGGTTCCCTCTGCTCAGCTCCAAGTGAATCTCCCCCCACGCATCGATCAGAACTCCCGTCGCCTTCTCGCTCCAGCAATCCTCCCTCCCTCCACCACCGGTCGGTTTGATCGGAAGCAGCGCAAGAGGCGACGCGTCGGGATCTTTCTGAGACGACGGAGCTGGGGAAGCCACCGTTACCGTGAGTTTTCCGGACGGTGGCGGAGAAGAAGAAGGATCCGGTGAATCGGAGTGAGATCGGATCTGGTCTTCGTCGTCGGCCATGGATGTGAACGTGAAAAGGAGATAGGGTTAGGGTTTGTGGCGTAATGATCTTGTTCGGGGGGGGGGGGGGGG
>QGKV02001507.1:31325995-31347196 GCA_003260655.2 Brassica cretica | reverse complement strand
ATTAACGGAAAAGGAGACGGCGTCGGTGAGAAGGGGGACACGTGGAATAACGATACGGGGAGTCTGACGTGTAAGGATGTGATTGGATTAAGGTTCCGTCACCGGTAAAGTTGCCGGCCCACTAACACTATGAGTTTCTTAACTCTGAGAGACTTGAATCTAAAGCGCTTCTTTGAAATCAATGCATGATTCTTTGATGCTCTTCTTCTTCTTCTTCTTTAATCATATACCTGCCTCCCATTCAGTGATGGTATATATAGTGTAGGAGATTTTAAATTAGTACATATATTTATCCCTCTCACGAGTTGATGATATTTGGAATAAAAACGTACTACTTGCTAACCTGTGCTGGTATTGCGTACAAGTCATATAAGTATGTTCTAGATTTTATTTGTTCGCCTCTCTCTTTCCTCGTACAAACACACTCGTGATAGAAACGGAGTGTGGATAACCAAACGAGAGTTAATGAGAGAATAAGAGAGGAAACTGATTCGTACACCACAAGTATATATATGTTCTTCTCAGTTAGCAGAAAAAAAGAAAGAAAGTATGTTCTTAATTACCAACAGTAATCAAGGGGACATTTCATATTAGAGAAACCATGATTCCAAAGAACAATCCATCTTGGTCACTACTATTTACATGCAAAAGACAAAACATAAATTCTAAAAAAGCGACATGAGACTACTATTTACATGCATACATTTTTAACAATATGGTCGTACTGCATAGAAATACAAGATTAAGTAGTTGTTGGATCGAATACTTATACTCGTAGAATGATCTCTCTCAACGGTCCAATGCGTTTAGCACAATCCTGTAATATTACCATACGTTATAAATAATAGTATATAATACTTCAAGTCAATAGTAACAAACAAGAAAGAGGATCATATGAGAATGAAAAGAGATGGAGATCAAACCAATCGCAAGCATTAAGACTTGTAGCGTGTGTTACACTTGGCGTTCCAGCTACATACAGAAATGATTATGAGAAGAGTTAATATACAAATCAATATTTTCAAGCTAATATCACCTCAACTTTTTTTTTTTTTGCAAGCTTTAAATTGCTTTTAATACAGCCGTAGAAGGTAAACTAGAACAATAAAAAGGTAACTTACGAGTCAAAGGAGAACCCGGGGTGCTTGATCCAACGGGCGAATCCGGGACACGACCAGGATTCACCATTAACTTCTGGTTACTATTCTTTGTAGCAGAATTGTGATTTCTCAACGTCTTCAGACCATTTTCGGGCGCAGGACCGGCCACCGTTTCATCCCACAGCTTGTGCAAGAATCCCATATCTCCAAATCAAATTTACAAAAGAGTTTTGTTAATTGTCTCTTCTTTGTTGAAGAGGAGGATAGTGGTGGTTTTATTTATATAAAGATGGGAAAGAGAAGCGTGGAATCATCATATCTTTGGCTAAGACGACTAATTATATAAGATTTGACCTTAATTTTAACATTTCCAAAATTAAGCATAGATTTAATCAAGGATAATGATAATTATAAATCCTAGCAGATAAGAAGATCGTTTAGACAATGAGTTTATAGGATGTGACACGTTGACTTTTCGTCTTACTTCTTTGACGCTTTCAACAGAATAAATCTTAAACCAAGTTTGACAAACACAATTGGGCCTGAATCAAACCTTAATTGGGCCGTGGTTCAAACATTCTGCAACGGCTATTAACCTTTTTGTTTTTCTTCTATAAATTCACTTTGTTTCGTCTCTAGATTGAAAAGTTACCGTTAAAACAATTTCAAGAAAAGCGCTCTTCGTCTTCTTCCTCTAAGACTCGTCTCTCTCCCACAGAATCTTACCAAGAAACTACTCCATTTTAGGAAGGTAATCCTTCTGATTTTAGGTTCGGTTCTTTCGCTGATTGATTTGTGAGGGTTTTCGATTTTCTGGAGAATCAAAATTAGGGTTTTGATTACGTATTGGGTTTCTATTAAATTTCACCAATTTTAGGGTTGATTGATCCATAAATGTATGATTCCGATTTTTAGGTTATGAAATTTGATTCCTTTTGATGAATTTCGAATATTCCTTTTTTTTTTTAAATGAAATTAACAAAGCTTTTGTTCGGTGTTTACAGTAGGCCTGAGACTTTTATCCGAGATCCGGATTCGATCCGAGATTCGATCCGGATCCGATCCGAAAATCCGGATATCCGGAAGGGCCGAATCCGGATCCGGATAGTAAAATGCTGGATCCGCCAAAGCCGGATCCGGATCCGGATATCTCGATTTTTTAGTCCGGATATCCGGATCCGTAAGTTTTATTAATAACTATTTCAAAAATAGTAATATCTATATATAAAAACTAATTTTTTTAATATATTTTCAATTTTATAATAGTATATGTAAATTTTATGTAAGTTTTGTAATTTTATACATAGAAATAATTCAAAACATTATATATTTTTTGTTTTAAATTATTGTTAATATTTTATATATATTAATATTATTATTTTTATTTATTTTAAGGATCTAAATTCGGATCCGGATATCCGCCGGATATTACAATTTTTAGAAGGATATCCGACACCCGGATATCCGAGAACCCCGGATCCGGATAAGGATAGTAAAATTATGGATCCGCCGGATAAGGATCCGGATCCGGATACCTTAAAATTCCCCGGATACCCGATCCGTTCCAGGCCTAGTTTACAGGAACATGAACACTCTTCAACAGATGATCTTCCCTGACGAGAACGCTCCCATTCATCGCAAAAGTAATAATCTTTTCTCTTTGTTACTCTTCAGAATCATTTATCTTTAAGCTGTTGATGGATGCTTTGAAACAAGTAAGACTTTGTTTATTTGCTGTTTCAGAGTCTGTTGTTACTGCTGCTGCTTCTGTGAAAAGTACGAAAGGAACTGTGCTTGGTCAGAAGAAGAAACCTGGAGGAGCTCGTAAGGCTCTCAATGATATCACTAACAAGTCTGCTGGGGTTCATCCCAAACCTTCTTCCAAGACCAAGCAAATCGCTTCTTCTGCAAAATGCGAAACCAACATAGCTGGGGAGATGTTCTTGCATGATCACAGCAAATGCATCAAGGAGCAGCAAAGTCTCTGGGACGATGCTGATCTTCTACTTCACCATGGTAAAGCTCTTGATGGACCTATCTTTGCTTGTGAACTTGTGCTTAAATAAAGCTTGTTCCCTTTTTTGCAGATTCTTCCAGCGTCAAGGAAAAGCATCTCAAGTACAATTTGACTTGTGACGAACCAGAAGAGATTCCCTCGCCCAAGTTGACTAGTTGCCTTAAGAGCTCAACTCCATGGCGCTCCCCAATCCGTCATGGCACTCCTCTGGCTTGGCGGTTCGATTCAGCTGAATTCACACTCAAAGAAGACTACGACGACCTCTTCTGAATGTCTTTTATGAGTATAGACTATATATAGTTCTTCGTAAATTGTTCCAATCTTCTTTAAACATTTTGAGTAATTAATTATTTTTTATAGATGGTAAGTGGGGCAAAACATCTAAAAGATTCTGATAAAGATATGCCATTACTTTGACGCTTGGTTCAACTAGAATGGACCAAACAAAAATGTATTATATTCAAATGCTGAGAAAATCAAGAGACAACAGGATGTGTATTCGTCATCATAAAGCAGCAGTTGACTTCATCGATCTTAACAACTCTTTGCTTAGGAGACAACATTTAGATAGAGAGAGAGAGAAAGAAAAAGAAGCTTCGAGAAAATGAGGTGTGTAGTTTACAAACGACAATGTTTTTGAGTATTTTCATGCATAGCCGTTGAGAAGGCCATAACCAGTAGTCCTCATGTGTGTGTGACTAGTCGACAAATAAAAAACATAGTCTGAAGTGAAGGGCTATGAAGTAGGGACTCCATAGTTGTTAGAAGATTGAGTACTGTTCTTCCGTCTGTTCCTTCTTCCACCATTGTTCCTCCCTTTCTTGAAATCCTGCTGATGTTCCACCTGAAAAAAGAAACAATACATCATCATCAAGAACGGCACCTTCGGAGGAGCATTAAGAGAGGGTGAAATGAATCTTTACCCCTAAAGAGAAGGAGTGAGATCTTGAGTCAAATCCGAAAGGATCACTAGTCCCCATCGAGCTCATCCCAAACGGTGACTGCTGATAGTTTGTATCAAAGACAAAGTCACAAGAGGAAGTGAAAGTTGAAGCAGAGAAAGACGATGATGAGGGTGGGAACGCCGCGGCGTCTCCTTGAAACATCTCGTTAAACAAATCTTGTAGCTGCTCAAAACTGTCCGCTGAACTATTCTCCTGCCAAAACCAACATCTCAAATATCAATATCAATGATGTCTATTATACTAAGCTAAGGGTGAAAGAAACTAGTGACGAGAGTCTTACATTAGGCTTGGATTGATTCATCATTGCAGCCATTTCGTTCAAGAAATCACCCATTCCCTGCACAACAACAACAACAAATATCCATCACTGCATGGTTCACATGTTCAATAACCATAACCAAGAAGCATCGCACTATCTTTAAGGAAAAAAATGAAAACTATTACATTTTGGTCCTCAACATCATCATCACTGTTATAAGCTCCAACATCATAGAGGAACCTCTTGTTGGAGTCAGACAGAACTGTTTGCCACCACAAAAAGATAAAAGAAGCTTAATCAAAAAAACATAAATGGTNGGCTATGAAGTAGGGACTCCATAGTTGTTAGAAGATTGAGTACTGTTCTTCCGTCTGTTCCTTCTTCCACCATTGTTCCTCCCTTTCTTGAAATCCTGCTGATGTTCCACCTGAAAAAAGAAACAATACATCATCATCAAGAACGGCACCTTCGGAGGAGCATTAAGAGAGGGTGAAATGAATCTTTACCCCTAAAGAGAAGGAGTGAGATCTTGAGTCAAATCCGAAAGGATCACTAGTCCCCATCGAGCTCATCCCAAACGGTGACTGCTGATAGTTTGTATCAAAGACAAAGTCACAAGAGGAAGTGAAAGTTGAAGCAGAGAAAGACGATGATGAGGGTGGGAACGCCGCGGCGTCTCCTTGAAACATCTCGTTAAACAAATCTTGTAGCTGCTCAAAACTGTCCGCTGAACTATTCTCCTGCCAAAACCAACATCTCAAATATCAATATCAATGATGTCTATTATACTAAGCTAAGGGTGAAAGAAACTAGTGACGAGAGTCTTACATTAGGCTTGGATTGATTCATCATTGCAGCCATTTCGTTCAAGAAATCACCCATTCCCTGCACAACAACAACAACAAATATCCATCACTGCATGGTTCACATGTTCAATAACCATAACCAAGAAGCATCGCACTATCTTTAAGGAAAAAAATGAAAACTATTACATTTTGGTCCTCAACATCATCATCACTGTTATAAGCTCCAACATCATAGAGGAACCTCTTGTTGGAGTCAGACAGAACTGTTTGCCACCACAAAAAGATAAAAGAAGCTTAATCAAAAAAACATAAATGGTACTTAAAAAAAAAAAAAGTACATATCAAGGAGATAACAGAGGATCCTCTGTTTCCAATAATCAACTCCCATTTTTTTCCATGTAACAACTAAAAAAATTGATTAAAAATGAAGAAAAAAGTGGTGAAATTACCCGAGTAGGCTTCTTGAATAGCCTGAAATTTCTTCTTTGCTTCATCTACAAACTCCAAGTTCCCCATTGATGAACAACGATCTGGATGCCATCTCTAAAATTCAAAGTCAAAAGCTCCCAGTTAATTGTCAATAAAGCATATAAAAGTTAATCTAAATCATCTTATCCAATATAATGAAACAATCAAAAACAAATCAGTTAGCTATTATTATTACATGCAATACTCCAAAGTTAGGCAAAAAAAACAGAATCAATCTGCGTGTTCAGACAAAACAGGAGACTTACAAGAGCAAGCTTCTTATAAGCAGTACGGAGTTCGGTCGAGGTACATTCCTTGTTCAAACCAAGAACAGCATACAAATCATCGTTGCTGTTGTTCGACGCCATACCTTTTACTCTCTTGTATTTTAGAGCTTTGCTTGGAAAGCAAGTTCTTAAAGAAGCTAACACAAGGGACGATGATTAGGGTTTAGATAGGAGTCGTAGACGAACAAAGAAGAAACTCAAGAGAGAAGATAAGAGAAGAGGTGGTTAAAATAGGGTTTTTATTATTGTGTTTCTCCTCTCCTTTCATACGTATACGCTATTAGAGAGAATGGAACTCTCCAGAACCACTTCTCTGCCACTTGTCTTTAGATATTTTTCTCTACTCTTCTTTTGTTCTTTTTTTTAATAATAAGCTGAATAATTATCTTCTTCTTCCTCTTCTGATTGGGTCAAACAAATACTAATTAATGTTTTTGTAGGGAGACTTCTATTATACTATTATTATTTTTTTCTTTTATCCTCAACTCAACTAAAAACGTTTTTTTCTTAACTACCAGTTTACGTCATCTACATCAATAATTTCTTAATTAAAAAATTTCACCCTAAATAATAATATTTTAATATTATAGTTTTTAAAAGGCTTAGAGATTTGGTATATATCTCTCAAATTTTTGAAAAAAATAATTAAAATATTATTAACCACAGTAAAAAAAGTTTTATTTGTGAGACATAACAATACTGGTTTCAAATTAAATGTTGTTGTAATATAAAATATTCGTTACAACATATATGATTTCAGTGCAATTTTTCTATTAATTGGTCTCTTTTACCTTTAATTAAATTAAAATAAATAAAAATGTAATGTAAATTTAATCAAACAAAAAGAAAAATATGAACATTCAGCTAAATTCTTAATTTATAATTTCTGTGCAAAATTCTAGAATTACAACTAATTTGAAATTGAAAGAGTAACAATAATGCTATTATAACATTTGTGCCAAAAAAAATTGTGATACCGCTCATATAAAAGAGTTTGATGATTTGTCAATTGTATTTATATCTTGAATATTATAGGTAATGAACTTAAGATATAACCTATTCGCCAATATATGCTAAAATATCTTGTGAAAATTGATTACTATAAATTGGTTGTGGAGAGTAATATCTCAATCATCTTCGAGCATGAGGGTGCGGCTGAGATTTCAGATTTGGCTTGATATTTTCTTTAGTAGCTCTCGCTCCAGAAGGTTCGAAAGAATGTGGTCTTCTTCGTAAAGTGCTCTACACTCGGATGTCTTGTGTCACCGTCCTTTTGTTTGGAAAGACGTGCTTTTAGTTTTAAACACGTTAAATCATGTGGACCCACTGATGACTAATTTGTCGTTTTACGCAAGTAAATTAAGAACGGGTTTGGTTAAAATCCTTTCTGTCCGAACTAACCTCATTATCTACCTTTGTGATGTTAATAATACCATTGACACATCACTAAGCTCCTCTCTCTGTCTCAAGGATTGTACTTTGTAGGTGTTGTTAGTTTAGAGAATACTGGTAATCTATTCTAAGAACTCTATTAAAACAGCAGTGTGACCAATTGATAAAAGTAGTGTCTAACTATTATTTCAACAACACGTATATTTTTATACGATAACTGCAACTTTTTTAAATTTTCGAATGTAACTACCACATATAAAAGGTACGACAGTTACCTAACTTTTTTATAGGAAACAAATGAGGTGATCATTTTCCCTGTAACCGGCAGAACTCACTCTTTTCTACTATATGATAAATGATTTAACCAATAAATTATTTTCTCATGACCAGAAATATAAATATATTATTTTTCTCAAATATTTTTTTTTATCTGTTAGCTAAACATACGGGCCATGATCTATACCTAATTGACATTGTTACTGTTTATCTTCTTATTATATAAAGTACAGTTTGCTTCATTCCTGGGCTGTCCACCTCAGCAGACAGGTCAGAAATTCAAATTATATGGGCGTGACACGTGTCCGGACTCTCTGAAAACGCAGCGCTTCATTTATTTTGGTATCGTAATTCGCTTGGGCTTTTGTTTTTATTGGGTATTTGTGTTTTAATTTATAAAGCCCATTCGGTCTAGAGTAACTCAGTTTGTTCAAACGCGTCATTTTTGGTTGTAGGGTTGAACCCGTTTCACCATCTCCGTCATTCGATATCTGATCACACACCCTAGGGTTTCGATATTATTTGATCGAAACATTACGTAATTAGTCGGAATCGAAGTGTCACCTTCAATGGGCTGATTATCAATTGTTCTCCACTCCTCTCACGATCTATCATTGAATGCATCTCACTTATTTTTTGTTCAGAATCTGCGACTATAAAAAGGCAAGTCCTATACTGTGAATTTCATCAGTTATATCAGTTTCAATCATAACCTTTCAAAAATCCCAGTGACAACGACGATGCTTTAGATTTCAATTTTGTTAGTTTTGTTTCGTGCTTTTTTATTATCAAAATTTTAAATTCTCCAGCTTTTGTTTATGGGACAAACTTTTTTTTTTTTTTTTTTTTNAAACCAAGAAAAAGTTTTGAGTGAGATCAATGGAACACATTTTAGCCCATGTCTTGCTGGAATATTGGAAGGACCATATGTCTTGGGTAGGCCAGTTTCTCAGAGAAACACAAAGGCGGTTGTCGAGGATGCAGATGGTGACGCTGAGAGGGTCAAGAACATGGGCAAAGGGAGCATTGCAGATGACATGAAAAGTTTCGGTGTGAAGATCAAAAGACAAAACCTTGGGTACTTCACAATCGGTGAGCCAATAAAGGGAACCATCTAAATAAACGGGATTGGGGTGAGGATTAGTGGTAAAGTGAGAAGCAGGGTGAACGTACCTCAAGCGTTGAGTGGTGAAATCGAAAACTTCGCAAGTGGTGACATCGTCTAGGCCAAAACCGGACGAGTTGGTTAGAAAAACAGGCTTGTAAGTGCCGGTGAGTTTGTCTTTACCGAAACCAAGCTTAGGAGTTGGGGTGTTTTTCCTCAACCTTTTGATTAAGAGGTTTTGAATGTTGGAGAGAGGGAAAGTGTGTTGCCATCTAGTGGCGGGATTCATCAGGATGCAGAGACTCGAGTTGTATAATAGAGTAGAGGCATAGTAGACCGTCACAAGTACTATGACAGACCGAAGTGCCACCCCAATTAGTAGGCTCATGGACCATATAAGTAGTTGATGATGATCCAAAGTTCCAAACACATATCTTCGAGCATCCTCATCTTCTTTGACGAGACGACCATCATCATTATAACAATTAGTGGCCACGAAAAAGACGTCTGGATCACCGCCTCGTAGCATTTGTCTTTCCTGGAAACGTCGGGAATCGATTTCACCGGAAGTCTCTCGAAGTCTCTCATAGCTTCTTGGACACAGACCTGAATCTCAGCAGAGATTTCACCGGAAGTCTCTCGAGTATGAGCTCTACAACATCGTCTGGGAGCAAGAGCAACTCTTCGCGGTGACTTTTCAGTGTTCTCCTTCTTTTGAACGGAAACATCATCCTTCTCGTCTCTAAATTTTATATTTTATTCAAAATTTGATCAACAGATCTGATGTTAAATAGATACAGCGGCTAAAAGAATCTGGAAAACAAATAACAAAGAAATAGGAAAAATCTCCTTTCCTCTTTTTTTTATTTATTTTCCTTTTCCTTGAATTTAAACTGAATCAAAAGATCAAATCTTCTTATTATATAAAGTACACTTTATTTCACTCCTGGGCTGTCCAACTCAGCAGACAGGTCAGAAATTCGAATTATATGGGCGTGACACGTGTTCGGCTTCTCTAAAAACGCAGCGCTTCATTTATTTTGGTATCGTAATTCGCTTGGGCTTAATTCGAATTATATGGGCATGCCACGTGTCCGGCTTCTCTGAAAACGCAGTTCATTTATTTTGGTATCGTAATTCGCTTGGGCTTAATTCGAATTATATGGGCATGCCACGTGTCCGGCTTCTCTGAAAACGCAGTTCATTTATTTTGGTATCGTAATTCGCTTGGGCTTTTGTTTATATTGGGTATTTGTGTTTTAATTTATAAAGCCCATTCCGGTCAAGAGTAATTCAGTTTGTTCAAACGCGTCGTTTTTGGTTATAGAGTTGAACCCGTTTCACCATCTCCGCCATTCGATATCTGATCACACACCCTAGGGTTTCAATATTATTTGATTGAAACATTACGTAATGGGCTGATTATCAATTGTTCTCCACTCCTCTCACGATCTATCACTGAATGCATCTCACTTAATTTTTGTTCAGAATCTGCGACTATAAAAAGGCAAGTCCTATACTGTGAATTTCATCAGTTCTATCAGTTTCAATCATAAGCTTTCAAAAATCCCAATGACAACGACGATGCTTTAGATTTCGATTTTGTTAGTTTTGTTTCAGTTTGTGCTTTTTTATTATCAAAATTTTAGTTCTCTAGCTTTTGTTTATGGGACAAACTTTATCACAGAAGCTTACGTTCATGGGAGATGCTTCGATTCAATTTTTTTTTTGTTGATTTTGTTTCAGTTTGTTAATAATGTATTGATTATCAAAAAAAAGTTCAGAAGATTTTGTTTGTGGGAGATGATTTAGATTTAGATTTTGTTTGTTGATTTTGTTTCCAACAAGATTAGTTTTTCTATTGATGGGTTCTCTAAACGTTTCCTCTTGATTCTATACCTTCAATGATCTACAAAACCTTCGGCATTACAATTCATTATTTTTGATAGTAAACCGTTGTAATATACATAATCGTCCAAATTGTTGTTCTTTTGTATATTTCACGACTGAGGTTTGAAAATAAGTTTTTGTTCAACCTTTACTTTCAGGCCAGTTCACAAAGAAGACATGCAAAAGAAAGCGAGGAGGGTATGGAAGAATAATCAGGGATTAAAAGCGACAGTGATTAGGCCAGTTCACAAAGAAGACATTCAAATCTGAAGAAAGTAATGAGGTTAAATCAGAGGAAGAGATTAAAAGCGAAAAAAGCAAAGCTTAATCTGAAACTAAAGGGTTTAAGCTAAGGAGAAGAGAAAGAGATTGAGACGATCCAGTGAAAAATGCAACAATGTAACTGGAAAATCNCTCCAGAAACAAGTTGAGGCAAGTATGAAAATGATTTTCTGTTTCTATTGGAGATCCCTTTAAATGTTTTGATGTTATTATCACCATGAGACTGTGTATTCTGTTATTCAGATTTCTATGTTGTGTGTTTCTACTTCCTGTGTTCCAGAGTATTCTGAAACTTCCTTTCATTGAGAAGTAATTGCTAGCTGCTACAAGGATAATGGTATAATTTGTGGTCAAAACTGCCCATTTCCAGGGAACTATAAATCTTTATGAAAGATAAATATGTCTCTCTCTCACTCTCCATTTACCTGTTGAATCATTTTAATGGTAGTGATTTACAGGAGACAAGGCATGAGCCATAACGACTCCATTTTATCTGACTCTGTCGGACAGATCTTACGAGCATCTCACGGTTTCGGCGACTCTTGCTTGACTCAACAATGGCGGCAATGAACTTGGCGCATCTTGCTTGGCTCAATGGAGGGGATTAGAGCATGGTGAATCAAGAGTGGTTTGAGCAGGAGGACGGGTTCAGCTTGAGTCTCCAAGAGTTTGATGACAAAAAAAAAGCTGATGCTTCCACTACAGTCAATAACAAGAGTGAGAAGAAGATTACGTACATTGGTCATATCAGTTCAAAATACTTGCTTTGATTTATGAAGATTCACTGGAATAGATAATACAGCTCATTCAGTGAGTCGCCTTCCAATGTAAGTGTTAATTACGACTTTGATATGGTTTATGTATCCTGTTTTGATGAATATTGTGTGTTATTGTATTCATCACTTCTTTATTCTTTTCTGCAGATTTGTTTGACAAGTAGTAATGGGTCTAAGTTACCCATCAACATTGTGGTCAACGGCAACGTTGATTATGGAAAATGGACAACCATTGGTCACTTGATCTACAGCCTTGGTGGTATTAAAAAGTGTGTGGTTGAGAGGTTTGAGAAGGAAGTTGCTGAGATGTACAAGAGGTCCTTCAAGTACGTGTGGGTGTTGGGTATCACCATTGATATTACTCTCCGGAAGTTTGAGCCCACTCAGTATTATTGCACTTCATTAACCATTCCTTGCTGTAAGTACTCTTTTGATACGCTGCTAAACAAATGCATGTTTTTTGTTGTTTGACGTGGTAGATAATCGAATCCACCTTTAGAATGTTTTGATTTTACGTTTTTATTTACTTAGTAATGGGACCAAATGATAATTGTATTTATCTATATTACTCTCCTTTGCAGCAGTAAACTAACTAACATGAAAAATCACATTTAAACTTAAATGTCAAATTTATTCATATTTATAAAACTAATATTCATCTATATTGTTTTATGTGTTTTATAGTGTTATAAAACTGAAAACACTTACAATTCAAGATTAAAACAGCCAACATACTTAGCATCCGATCATTTTTAGTTATATAATTGAAATTTGGTGTAGACAATATAATCATACTTATACCCAACTTAACATAAAAGAAAATTTACACAAAAAGTATATTTTTTTATAAAAACCGATCCATTAAATCCCGTCCGTAGGGCAGACCGACCCTAATTTAATAAATAGAGAACATGTCTACGTATGTATAACAACATTTCAAATCTATAAATTTGATGGTAGCATTCAAATCCGCCTAAAGCACACTACATTACTCAAATTACCAACTTTATAATATTTTCATATAGGTGACCACTAGATTTATCTAGTTTTTTTCGAGTCAACCATTACCGGATCACAGGTCAATAATTTTTTTTGGTTTTAACCGAATTTTATGGATTTTTTAAAAATAAAATTTATAATTTAATCCAAAATCTGAGATAAATTATATGCAGATCACTCAATTTACCATTTTTATCGTGGATTATGATCAAATATAAAAATAGCGCGAAAAGATATTAAAATTATATTATAAATTAAATTTAGAAAAATGTAGATCAATACAATAAATCAATATTTTTGAGTATATAAGTCGTATAGACTTACGGGTAGATGCCACATAGGTTTCCGAGTACAAATATACGTTAATAAATCAAAATGCTAAAAATGCAAAAATATCCTGATTTTATTAAGACTTGGTTACATATTTCATCATCAAAATGATTTCTATTAAAATTTTAAACATATTATAATCTGCACAATTATAATGCTTTCTTTGTAACATTTAAATGTAAATAATAATCAAAAATATAAATTTATATCAAATAAATTTGATTTGTTTAGCAAATAAATCTACACTTTAAAAGTGCAGATCAAAATCTAGAATAGACAAATATGGTTACAAAGAAACAAACATACGAGATTGTATGATTACAAAAATCCGAATGTATGTCGGATCAACTTTTAAATTGCCTTTTTTGATAAATAGATTTTGTTTAAAATTTATACACAAATATGATCTAAAAAAACACAAATATGATTACAAAGAAAAAGACAAATATGAAAATTAAATTTCTAAATTTCTAAATAAAAACAAATTTTTAAGGGCGGGTCAGAATCTAGTAACACTACGAAACAGACAAAACATGTGTGTCTTTATGTACTAGTATCATAAAACAGGTTGGTCCAAAACTGTACTAGTATCATAAAACAGGTTGGTCCAAAAAATTTGGTTTTAACCGAATTTTATGGATTTTTTAAAAATAAAATTTATAATTTAATCCAAAATCTGATAAATTATATGCAGATCACTCAATTTACCATTTTTATTGTGGATTGTGATCAAATATAAAAATAGCGCGAAAAGATATTAAAATTATATTATAAATTAAATTTAGAAAAATTTAGATCAATACAATAAATCAATATTTTTGAGTATATAGGTCGTGTTTAATCGGATCTGGGACCTAGACTTACGGGTAGATGCCACATAGATTTTCGAGTACAAATATTATAAATTACGTTAATAATTCAAAATGCTAAAAATGCAAAAATATCCTGATTTTATTAAAACTTGGTTACATATTTCTTCATCAAAATTATTTCTATTAAAATTTTAAACATATTATAATATGCACAATTATAATGCTTTCTTTGTAATATTTAAATGTAAATAATAATCAAAAATATGTTAATCTACACTTTAAAAGTGCAGATCAAAATCTAGAATAGACAAATATGGTTACAAAGAAACGGACATACAAGATTATATGATTACAAAAATCCGAATGTATGTCGGATCAACTTTTAAATTGCTATTATTTGATAAATAGATTTTGATTAAAATTTATACACAAATATGATCTAAAAAACACAAATATGATTACAAAGAAAAAGACAAATATGAAAATTAAATTTCTAAATTTCTAAATAAAAACAAATTTTTAAGGGCGGGTCAGAATCGAGTAACACTACAAAACAGACAAAACATGTGTGTCTTTTATGTACTAGTATCATAAAACAGGTTGGTCCAAAACTGTCCGAACTCCATTCCATAGTTTAGTTTTAAACGCTGGAAGAGTACTGAACATACACTCTGTTTTATTGCATACGGGAATCAGATCCCCCTCCAAAAAATGAAAATGTCACAAAGATATATCCAACAAGATCTAAGTTATGTTTTTCTGTATAAGTAAATTATATACAAGTTTGTCTACTCTCTCTCTTCCTTTTATTTCTTTCTCACCTTTTCACCATTTTTCTTCCAATCTGACTAATGAATTAGCGCTGTTAGTATATTCTTCTCTGATAGTTTTCTTTCTTCATTAGTAGCACTAACATGTATCTTCTTCTTTTCTTTGTTGGTAAAAACAATCTAGCTGTTGAAAAGCTCTTGTGTCACCAGAAATGGCCCTCTTCTTCGTCCATCACCCACCTCACATAACCTTGAGGAATCCCACTAATCGCTTCTCCTTCCACAGTTGTTACTTCATCTCTCTGTCAAAAAAAGTAAGCAAATAAATATTTACCACATAATGCAGCATTTGATACTAACACAAACGGCTGCTTTGTGTTAATTTATTTTGCTCACTTCTGTGTTAATGACACAAATCTCTGGCTCTATATTAGTACTTTCAGGGATGGTTTCAAAAGATCTAACTAATGCTGATCTGCATAACATGAAAAAAGCCAACTTCAGACAACATATTTGGTTGGTAAATGAATTCATAAAGAGAGATCTTGTCTTCTAATTTTTTTACCTTCCGTAACTCTCATCTTCACAAGAGGCTCCTGAAGAAGAAACCCAATCCATATCAAAAGCTGCACATGTACATTGGTCACCACCATGCCTATCATCATTAAAGCAGAAGCAATCGTTTTCAAGTATCTCGTCTAAACCTATCTCCTCCAGTATCGGTGGTGGAGCACTGCAAACACACACAACACACAAATTCATTCCCCATATTTAGCTGACAACAACCTTAATCTAAAAACATTATTTAACAATTTTTTACCTGAAACTACCAGCAATCATGGAAGTTGTTTTAGATGCTGAGATGATCTCAGGTGCTGAATCCGAAAGACCTTTAACTTCATCCTTCTCACCTAAACCATGTCTACCAGCTACTGTACTAGTGCCCTCCCTAAGGATGCTACTTTCTGATAAAGATCGTTTCATCGTAGACCTAAACGTACGGGGAAAAAATGTAATGTAAGTAACATAACATAACATGTTTCAAACTACTCTACAAGTGTAAAGTACCTTGAGATCTCAGGTACAGAACTGGCAAGAAACCTTGCTGCATTGTAATGCTGATCAGAACCCAATTCCCATAACGCTGGCTTATCTGGTTGTGGCTGAAAGTATCCCAAGAACCTGTAGAAGAGTACAAGTGAAACGTCAAACAACATTGTCATACCAGATGGCATATAAAGGCTTAGAGAGAGAAAAGTTTAAGACAGCATACAAGTTAATTGCATCTTGCTTTTCAGCATCCATATAAGCGTTACTGTAGTAACGTTGCAATGTTCTGAACAGTTCTTGTGACTGAGTAGCCGCTTTCCACTGACCACGCCTTTCACAAAATATCTATCCACAGAAAGAAAAAAGATCATTGCAAGGTTTAATAACAAGGCAACAAAGTAATGGCCAGAGAAGATAAGAAAGAGACCTTGTTGTGTGCAGCGGATCCTCCATACTGAAGCGCAAGAGTATCACCCATTGTCTCATAAACTCCCATCAAATCTTCAGCGAGAGGNAACAATTTTTTACCTGAAACTACCAGCAATCATGGAAGTTGTTTTAGATGCTGAGATGATCTCAGGTGCTGAATCCGAAAGACCTTTAACTTCATCCTTCTCACCTAAACCATGTCTACCAGCTACTGTACTAGTGCCCTCCCTAAGGATGCTACTTTCTGATAAAGATCGTTTCATCGTAGACCTAAACGTACGGGGAAAAAATGTAATGTAAGTAACATAACATAACATGTTTCAAACTACTCTACAAGTGTAAAGTACCTTGAGATCTCAGGTACAGAACTGGCAAGAAACCTTGCTGCATTGTAATGCTGATCAGAACCCAATTCCCATAACGCTGGCTTATCTGGTTGTGGCTGAAAGTATCCCAAGAACCTGTAGAAGAGTACAAGTGAAACGTCAAACAACATTGTCATACCAGATGGCATATAAAGGCTTAGAGAGAGAAAAGTTTAAGACAGCATACAAGTTAATTGCATCTTGCTTTTCAGCATCCATATAAGCGTTACTGTAGTAACGTTGCAATGTTCTGAACAGTTCTTGTGACTGAGTAGCCGCTTTCCACTGACCACGCCTTTCACAAAATATCTATCCACAGAAAGAAAAAAGATCATTGCAAGGTTTAATAACAAGGCAACAAAGTAATGGCCAGAGAAGATAAGAAAGAGACCTTGTTGTGTGCAGCGGATCCTCCATACTGAAGCGCAAGAGTATCACCCATTGTCTCATAAACTCCCATCAAATCTTCAGCGAGAGGATTATCTAGATCAATAGTATCAGACTCTGTCAATCCCAAAGCGTGGAGTTGACGCCCAAATACTACCAAACCATAGGCGTACTGAGCAACATTGGTGCGGTCTAAACAGTCTATGCAGTTAGTCCTCAAGACTCCTTTCTGAAGCATGGTGGCTTCCTTTTGTCGATCCTTGCTGTCATTACCATTCTCCACCGCTGAGTCTGATGCAATCTCATCTTTAGTGGGAAGATCATAAGTAGAACATTCACCAATATTGTTCCTGCAATAAAAACCAAGAGGTTATAAATCAAATCAAAGGCTATTTGGTAGCAACACAATGGTAAGCACATGGCCGGTCCTGGACAAAACCGAATGAAACATTTGCTTATAGCCCCCAAACCTTTTGAAAAAATTACATAGACATAGGCCCGTAAATATGACCAAAAATAAAATAAAATTTATTAATTTTTTTAATTAAATCGTCTATAGTCTCTCCAGAATATCAGTTACATAGAGGTAAAAAAAAATGTTGGTAAATTTAGATACTCACTCCACGGTGGATGGATTCTGGTTCTGAAACCCATCTGAAGTTAGCTGACAGTAGAAGATGCCAGTCAAGTTCAGTGCATAAGTGGCCAACCTGCCGAGAATCCCCAACACGTTTGTGCCTTTTCTGCAACCCAAAACAATGTTCAGTAAAAGCATTATTGTGCTAACTTATAAGTTATAAGCTATATGAGGGTTGTGTTCCATTCAACGTACTTTCTGGAGTGTTTATGCAAATCCCAGTGAAGAGGCCTTAGACGCTCCTCCTTGCTTAGCCCTTTGTTTATAAATTTAATCGCATTTGCAAACTCCACACGGAGAATAGTCTCTCTAGGCCTCTTTTCACGTGTCTGTTTTTTTAACAATCAAATGAATATTAGAGCCTTGAATCAAGATTTTGTAACTTCATTGACAAGTAAGATAAACTAACCTTGATCAAGTTCAGTACTATGATTGGATTCCCATATCTCCTTGCTAGATTTTCGAAGTGTAGTCTGGTTGCTTCGAAGTTAGGGTCTTTCGCTGACACTTTACACATAGAAAAGAGGAATCATCACACAGAAAAATTATCAAAGCAGAAAAGAAATTGATCAAAGATCATATACATGTTATATCAGGTTTGATATTCAAGCGTGAAGTCTCCTGAGACCAGAACAAAGGTATGGAGCCACGGTTCTGAACTACAGAACTTATTCTGACGGGATGGCCATCTTGAGGTTCCTCGTAAACAATCTGCTCTGTCTCAACATCATTAGCTACCCTGCCTTTCTCGTTCACACCACGTTTCAGATATCTGGAGAACAAGATAGAAAATTACAAAACTTATGTGGTGTATTTAGAGGTGATCTGTATTAAAACGACAAATCCACTGTTATTCAAACTACTTAAAAAACTCGTTAAAAAACAAAATCACTTCAAATTCTATATTGAATACAGCTTTAACCAAATGAATGGCAGATATAGAACAAGCTTAAGTGGAGTTTTTGTACCTTGTGCCAGCATAATGCCTAGATCTTCGCGCAATTAGAGTCAATCTAAAGTTCTTCTCAGAAACTGATAGTTTAACCTAAACATTAGACACAAAAGGTAATTTCAACGGTAAACAAATTAGAATGTGCATATCTCAGAATGTTAGAAAAAGTAATAGAAACCATAGGACCAATTTGTAAACAGTAGTACCTGTTTGAAGAATCCATACACCAAGGCAACTGTCCACATACAATCCTCAGCGTTGTTTCGAATCAGTCGAGTNATTGTTTGAGAGATTCCTCTGAAGTGAGTGCATGATGTGATAGGAATAGCTAAAGAAGAAGTCCTTTGTGAGATCAACAGTGCATAGAAGCCTCTTGTACCTATAAAAATTTCCAAACAAGACAAAAGAAATAAGCAAAAAAAAAAAAGAAACATAATTCAGAACCTGGATCAGTAAATCATCTTAAAAACATATCAACAAACAGAAGAAATCAAAATTAGAATAAAATATTTAAAAAAAGCTCTCCATTTTCTTGATAATACCTCTTCTCATATAACATATCAAAATATATACAACAAACAGGAAGTGTGTCCACTGTACCTAGAAATAGTAAAAAAGCAAAAAAAAAAAAAAGTGCAACAAGATGGAAACACTAATCTGCTGGATCAAAGTAGAGAAGAAAAAAAGAGAGTAGAATCTAAGTACAAGTGGAAAAAGTTTTTAATAATTTCTAAATGTAAATAAGGTACCAAGGTACAGTTTTTTTTTTCAATTTTTACAAGCAGAAGTGACATAAGAAAACCTTTTCTCATCCTTAGAATAAGCCACACTGGACAGCACAGAAGCATGTGGAATCGTAACAATCCTGCTCTTTGCTACACCATAAACAGTATGCCCACAAATCTCACCAAGCTTCCTTCTTTTAGTGATTATCAGCATGTAGTAAGGTCCCAAGAACCTTATGAACCCTATAAAACCAAGAAAATGTCAAAACTAGCAACTAGTAGAGCACAAGATTTGGTGTAATAAGAAACGTTACCGATGATGCCGTAGCAAGTGGTGACGAATTTTAACCCACCGGCTGATCTGTTCCCTTCGTGTATCCTTCTCAGAGTCTCGAAGCATTCGGATTCTGTGTAAGGAGTTGAGTCTTGGTGGAAGTTGAGCTCTGTTTGCTCTGTTCTGTCTAGCTTGAAAACCCTCCAAAAGGTTCGGTTTTTATCTCTTCCGATCATGTAGAAGTTCTGTTGTTCAGACAAAAAAACGACAAAAGGTTTAGACTTTTAGCAAATCTATGGATGAGAGAGAGAGAGAGGGGAATCATTACCGAGCGTGTTTCGTAAAGTCTGAACTTTTGTAGGAAGGAAGAGCTCTTGACGACTTGTTGGTCCATCGATCTCTCTGACGCAGCCATTTGAATAACTCTTGAGAACCGGAGCTCCGATAAAAAACGAATCTTTGTAATTACAACTGTACTCAGAAACTTAGGACAAGACGATGTACGATAACCCTTTTGGTAATAAGATCTACAGTTCGAGATATTGTAGGTTTGAGATTAGTAGATGGAGAAGAAGGAAGATGCAGAGAGGAGAGAAGATGATGACAGAGCTGCGGTGACCGGAACCACAGAAACAAATTAACGAGAGAGAAAAATGTGGGTTTAAAAGTTTTTTTAACTTTAGGCGCTCGTTTTATATATCTCCTAAATCTGTAATTTTAATTTTTGTCGTTAGTCAAAATTAATTAAAAAATGGTTTATTAGTAATACGAGCTTAGAACATTCACATTTAAAATATATTATGAAATGTTTTCGGCCGACTAATACGAGCTGAAAACTTTCACACAGAGATAAATTATGAGCTGATTTTTTCTGGAAGTGTTGAACAATAAAACCCATCAATTCAAATTCAAAATATATTATAATTTTAGAATGAATGATAACATGGCAAAACTTTTGTGTGACAAATGATGTAAGAAAATGTACAGAAATGTTAGAAAAATCATTCAACATTATAACTATACAATAATATAAATAAGAAAAAATGAATTTATATTTCCAATTGACAGGAGATTATGAATATATAAAAAAGTGAAACTGTAACTTTTAAAATGATGTAGGAGGGGAGAAAATATTAGCAGCTACAAAGACTGAACTATGTTATATTATTTATCTTAGCTTAACATAATACATGACTAGAGAAGATGATGAATGTATTTACCATATTGATCATTTTTATTGTATGTCAGCGAAAACGCAAAGTTGTAAATCGAAGGAATTCTACCGTTTGCATTTTTTTCTATTCCGTTTGCATTTGATGTTTGCTTTTACATCATGCTAAAGATTAACAAACTAAATATCACGAAGTCAATGATAAACGTGATCAGCATTTCCGGAATATCAGTTTTGTAATACAAAATCATGTCAAACTCGTTTTCACCTATGATCAGATAAATAGTATTAATACAGAGAACAAAGGATCCATATTCTTCTTACCGTGTGAAGATTAATCAAACGTGGGTGTAAAAAACAACAAACTCCCTTGAATAATAGTTTTTTTCGATGATCCTGGTATCCGGAGGCTCGAGAAGATCCGACTAGCGCTAATGCTCTCTTGAATAATATTGATGGATCCTTCTATTTGATTTAAGATATTCCGTGGTATGATTACATTAATCATTTCTATTAGTTTGTTAAATCAAAATATGTTTATGGTATATAGTCAAATTATTTATACGTTTTTGTATTATGATGTGACATGTAAGGTTGCCAAGGTGTTGGTACATATAAAGACAAATTAAAAATACGAAGTCGACGAATATATAATAGTAAGCAGTTTTTTTTTTTTT
>QGKV02001507.1:31303443-31316709 GCA_003260655.2 Brassica cretica | reverse complement strand
CTTCAATCTCCTCGAAAATCGCAGTAAAGTCAGACATCCTAAAACATCTCGCCGCTTTCTTCACCAGACGGAATGCTTCTTTTCCTTTGTACCGTCCCAATATGTTCTTATATAAATGGTAGGTGCATATTCCCCGAGCAGCCAACGGATACACATTTCTAATTGCTTTCCCTATCGAGTTATGCCTGTATGAGATTATCGCAAGACCCTTGTCGTCAGGAATCAGAAGTTTTAGTTGCGTAAAAAACCAATGCCACGAATCATCATTTTCTGTGTCAACCACTGCGAAGGCTATTGGAAAAATCTGGAAGTTACCGTCCTGAGCTAGTGATGTGAGTAGCGTCCCTTTGTATTTACCATTGAGAAACGTACCGTCGACTACAACAACTTTGCGCATGAAAGGAAACCCATTAACGCTCGCACCAAAGGCAAGAAACACATACATGAATCTTCCAAGCTCATCGATTTGAAGACGCGTAACTGTACTCGGATTTGCCCTTCTCATCATGTATAAGTAAGAAGGCAAGCTTTCAAACCCACACTCAGGTGTTCCCTCATCGATTTCCCTTGCAAATTTCAGCGACCGGTGTGATTTCCAATAATCCATCTGTTCACATAAAAAAACGATCCTCATTACTCAGCCGCATCAAATAATTAAGACAGCCATAACGTACTGAATAACTTAGCCGTGTCGTTAAAATAACTTAGCCACAACAAAGTAATTACCTTTATACCAAACTGCTTAGTGATAGCTATTCCGACCCTCGTAGGGCGAACGGCAGGACCAACGTCGCCGAGAAAGTTCTTGTACAACATACCTAAAATATCTGGTGTTGCTTGTCGAGATCGATTAGAATGCTCTGTGCAGGAACATGTATGCTTCGAAACGTAAATACGAACATAAAACGCCTTGGATTCTCCTTGGGTAGAAGCACGAACTCTCCAGAGACATCCATCAACCCAACACTTAACAACGTATGATGTCGGGGTTGGTGTTTCTACATCAAAATCAAATTTATACCTCACTGTAAGAAGTTTCAGTCGTCTCTCCAAATCGTCTGTACTATCGTATCGTTGACCTACCGCAATGTCTATCGACGACATCTCCAAACTTAGAACCTCCAGATTCCCTTTAGATCCGCTCATTGAGAATTTCTGATATCTCTTCTTGGGAGGTAGCGTTGGTGAATCTTCGTCATCTGTAGGAGACTCACCGTATGAGCTGAAGTTATCATCTTCAGATGACGCACCGTCTGAACCGTCGAACATATCAAATCGGCTTTCAAATTCATCATCTTCTTCGTTTTCTTCGCCTATTTCATCTTCTCCGACTACGTCATGTTTTTCTCCTTCAACATACTAGACCAGTCATTCTTATTGTCCTCTTGTTCCTTCTCCAAACTGCAACCATCGTAACTCCCACTGTAATTTTCGTCTCTGGACTCAACTACTGAAGCTTCTGCTTCTGCTTCTGAGCTAAAGCTCAAAAATGTTTTACACTTCTCTCTTGCTCTGTTCTCCGTAATCTCCACACAGAGACGTAGTTGTTCGATTTTCTTCAGGCTTAAAAAACCTTGCAATTGTGGAGTATTGGACACGTAAACTGGTGGAGTGTCGTGCGCAACCGTTTTCAATGCTTTATTCAAGAACATGTAGCTAAGCTGAATATGATCCTTCAAATCATTCAATCTCTAATCATCGAGAACAGACTTTGCGAAATCTTCATGTGTTGTTTTCTCATCTAAATGAAGAAATTTACACCCTCTACTGTCGACGTTGAATACATATTTGTTTTTCTTAATCCAGTTGCTGGAAACAATAATTACCGGATCCATAACCAACTGAGAAAGATGAAGACGATAGATAACTAAGATGAAGAAGAACATGAACAGTCTCATAAAGCAAGCAAGAAATTTCGTTCGTTAGTGATGAAATGGCAAGGAGTTTGTTGACATGGCGGATTCTGAGTCTGTATCTTGGATTTTTTTACAAAACTCAGCCAAAAAGTTAACATTACGTTAGCCTTTAAGTAACAATAACTCGGCTATCACGTATTTAATTAACCCAGCCATGTCGTATTTAATAACACTCCAACAAAATATCTCAGTCATTATGAAATTAAAACTCAGCCGTAATTGAAGAGAACCCTTTTTACAAAAATCAGCCGTAATTAAAAGACAACAACCCAACCATAATGTAAAATATAAACCAGCCGTAATAATGTCACAGCAAAGAACATAAAAAGAGAAAAGATTCTGATAGAATACATCTTCACCACTCCCTTGTGTCCATAATCACGCTCATCGGTTCAAACTCACGGAAGAAGAGCCCCAACTCTTTGATCCAGAAACAGCGGTTACACATTTTGTCACCCTTACTGTTTTCAATGTACCACAAGACCCAATCTCGCTCCATAACAGGAACACATTGGCAACTATAGAACGAAGGAACAACGGTTGAAATGAACTCGTCCCTCTTTGCCAGAAACTCGTCACTGTGCGACAAACCCCATGCCCATTTTAGAGATCGAACTAGTTTCCCGATCCTGACAACTGATTCCCTCGTAAAACGAGCAAAATACTCCTCATCACCCCAAAATATTTTTCTAGTCATTGCGTATGTATACACAGCACGCTCATATCCTTCATCCGCTGCAAGCTTCATGAAAGCAAGTCCTTCTTCCTGAAGGTTAAATGTGAAGAAAAACTGTACACCCTTCATATAAAGTGTGCTTGGATTTCTCTCTGCGTAGCAAGTTTTAAACAACTCAGGAGGCATATTGAGTCTCCTGGGAACGGATAACACATCGTAAAAATGGTTTACCCTGCTCCGCTCTGCTAACGCCTTCATCGTCTTGCACGATGCTCTTAGGCCATAGAGATCTGTGAAGGAGTTACCGGCCACACGTTCAACCACTAACGCCTGAATCTCTTCAGGCAATTCAAGTATCGGGAAATAATCCATTAATGTAACGTTCATATAAATAAGCAATGATATTTGACATAACTCAGCCATGTTGGTTAATATAACATCGACGCCTTCGTAGAGATCGAGACGGTAATACTTTATTATTTAACTCATAATATAACTCAGCCATCAATATTAACATAACTCAGCCGTTAATATTTTGGGTTTTATCATGGCCCATCGAGATTTAGGATTGATACTTTGGGACGGCTGAGTGTGGAAAATATGGCTCAGAACTAATATCGAGGCTTTTATAACATCGAGACGATACTTTGGTATTTAAAAACTGATTTAACATTCACGGTAATCTTTTTTTATAATATTAAACGCCTTTTAATAATGGGACATTTCGTCTTTCTTGATTTGACGGCTCAGAACTAATATCGAGACCATTTATAACATGGAGACGATAATCACGAGGAGTTTAAAAAGTTAAATAAGGCAGAAATTAACGATAACTCAGTCGTAATATGAAAACATTAAAATCCATATCTCAGTCGTTATACTAATCAAGAAAACACAATATAATCGTAACATGTTTATATAACCCAGTCGTAATGTAAAACATTAAAACCCAAAACCCAGCCGTAATACAAAACATTAAAACCCAATTCTTTTCATCGTCTCTCTTACTCTGTCATTACGATTCATTTTGTCATCCTTGTTCTCCGTAAACTAGTGGAGTGTCGTTCGTTGAATACATATCTGTTGTTGCGAATTCAATATGTTGTTCTCAATTCATTCAATCTGTAATCATCGAGTACAGACTTTGCGGATTCTTTATGTTTTGTTTTCTCATTTAAATGCATAACTCTACACTCTCTACTGCGTTGAATACATATCTATTTTTCTTAATCCAGTTACCATAAACAATAATTACCAGATCCATAAGATCTCAGAGAAAGATGAAGAATAAGATGAAGAAGATAGATATATAGATAGATAAAGAAGATGAAGAAAAAAGATGAACAGACAGACAAACGTAGTTGTAAAGTAGTTCGTTAGCAATGACATGGCAAATCCGAGTTGATGACATGGCAGATGACATAGAAAATTGGTTAATCAGCCGACAAACAAATATATAACTCAGCCTCCGTAAATCAGCTCTCATTTACAATGTAAGTCAGCCGAACCATGAAAATATTTCAGTAATTAATCTTTTGATCCTTAATCAGCCGTAATTAGGATGAAAAACGATAAATCAGCCGTATCGTCACATAGATCAGCCGTCAAACGAATGATATTCTAGTAATTAATCTTTCGCTAATAAGTCAGCCGTAACCGAGCTGAGTTTACTGTTAATCCATCCTATTANGGGAAATAATCCATTAATGTAACGTTCATATAACTAAGCAATGATATTTGACATAACTCAGCCATGTTGGTTAATATAACATCGACGCCTTCGTAGAGATCGAGACGGTAATACTTTATTATTTAACTCATAATATAACTCAGCCATTAATATTAACATAACTCAGCCGTTAATATTTTGGGTTTTATCATGGCCCATCGAGATTTAGGATTGATACTTTGGGACGGCTGAGTATGGAAAATGCGGCTCAGAACTAATATCGAGGCTTTTATAACATCGAGACGATACTTTAGTATTTAAAAACTGATTTAACATTCACGGTAATTCTTTTTTATAATATTAAACGCCTTATAATAATGGGACGTTTCGTCTTTCTTGATTTGACGGCTCATAACTAATATCAAGGTCATTTATAACATGGAGACGATAATCACGTGGAGTTTAAAAAGTTAAATAAGGCAGAAATTAACGATAACTCAGTCGTAATACGAAAACATTAAAATTCATACCTCAGCCGTTATACTAATCAAGAAAACCCAATATAATCGTAACATGTTTATATAACTCAGTCGTATTGTAAAACATTAAAACCCAAAACCCAGCCGTAATACAAAACATTAAAACCCAATTCTTTTCATCGTCTCTCTTGCTCTGTCATTCCGATTCATTTCATCATCCTTGTTCTCCGTAAACTGGTGGAGTGTCGTTCGTTGAATACATATCTGTTGTTGCGAATTTAATCTCTTGTTCTCAATTCATTCAATTTGTAATCATCGAGTATAGACTTTGCGAATTCTTCATGTTTTGTTTTCTCATTTAAATGCAGAACTCTACACTCTCTACTATCGGCGTTGAATACATATCTGTTTTTCTTAATCCAGTTACCATAAACAATAATTATCGGATCCATAAGATCTCGGAGAAAGATGAAGAATAAAATGAATAAGATAAATATATAGATAGATAAAGAAGATGAAGAAAAAAGATGAACAGACAGACAAACGTAGTTTTAAAGTAGTTCGTTAGCAATGACATGGCGGATGACATGGAAAATCGGTTAATCAGCCGACAAACAAATATATAACTCAGCCTCCGTAAATCAGCTCTCATTTACAATATAAGTCAGCCGAACCATGGAAATATTTCAGTAATTAATCTTTTGATCCTTAATCAGCCGTAATTAGGATGAAAAACGATAAATTGGCCGTATCGTCACATAGATCAGCCGTCAAACGAATGATATTCTAGTAATTAATCTTTCGCTAATAAGTCAGCTGTAACCGAGCTGACTTTACTGTTAATCCATCCTATTACGGCCGACTAATCATAAACTCAGCCGTAACAACATCACATTAGTCAGCCGTAAATTATATAACTCAGCCAGTCGATATTCATTAACTCAGCCGGGGAAACATAACTCAGCCGTCTCTTAGTTACAACTCAGCCAAATTTTCCAGAAAACAAACCGCCGATGTATAAGTCAGCCGTAACCTTTGTCTGTAAGTCAGCCTTTATCTCATAAATCAGCCATATTTTTGNTTTCGTCTTTCTTGATTTGACGGCTCAGAACTAATATCGAGGCCATTTATAACATGGAGACGATAATCACGAGGAGTTTAAAAAGTTAAATAAGGCAGAAATTAACGATAACTCAGTCGTAATACGAAAACATTAAAATCCATACCTCAGCCGTTATACAAATCAAGAAAACCCAATATAATCGTAACATGTTTATATAACTCAGTCGTAATGTTAGACATTAAAACCCAAAACCCAGCCGTAATACAAAACATTAAAACCCAATTCTTTTCATCGTCTCTCTTGCTCTGTCATTCCGATTCATTTCGTCATCCTTGTTCTCCGTAAACTGGTGGAGTATCGTTCGTTGAATACATATATGTTGTTGCGAATTCAATATGTTGTTCTCAATTCATTCAATCTGTAATCATCGAGTACAGACTTTGCAAATTCTTCATGTTTTGTTTTCTCATTTAAATGCAGAACTCTACACTCTCTACTGTCGGCGTTGAATACATATCTGTTTTTCTTAATCCAGTTACCATAAACAATAATTACCGGATCCATAAGATCTCGGAGATAGATGAAGAATAAGATGAAGAAGATAGATATATAGATATAAAAAGAAGATGAAGAAAAAATATGAACAGGCAGACAAACGTAGTTGTAAAGTAGTTCGTTAGCAATGACATGGCAAATCTGAGTTGATGACATGGCGGATGACATGGAAAATCGGTTAATCAGCCGACAAACAAATATATAACTCAGCATCCCTAAATCAGCTCTCATTTACAATGTAAGTCAGCCGAACCAGTAATTAATCTTTTGATCCTTAATCAGCCGTAATTAGGATGAAAAACGATAAATCAGCCGTATCGTCACATAGATCAGCCGTCAAACTAATGATATTCTAGTAATTAATCTTTCGCTAATAAGTAAGCCATAAACGAGCTGAGTTTACTGTTAATCCATCCTATTACGGCCAACTAATCATAAACTCAGCCGTAACAACATCACATTAGTCAGCCGTAAATTATATAACTCAGCCAGTCGATATTCATTAACTCAGCCGGGGAAACATAACTCAGTCGTCTCTTAGTTACAACTCAGCCAAATTTTCCAGAAAACAAACCGCCGATGTATAAGTCAGCCGTAACCTTTGTTTGTAAGTCAGCCTTTATCTCATAAATCAGCCATATTTTTGTAATTCAGCCATACCGTCCGGCTGACTTATGTTCTTAAGTCCGCCTTTTCCTCTTAACTCAGCCGCGTTTGTTTATTCAGCCGACATGTAGATATAAATCAGCAGTAACGACGTATGTAGCGAATTACGGCTGGCTTAATGAAAANGCCGTATCGTCACATAGATCAGCCGTCAAACGAATGATATTCTAGTAATTAATCTTTCGCTAATAAGTCAGCTGTAACCGAGCTGACTTTACTGTTAATCCATCCTATTACGGCCGACTAATCATAAACTCAGCCGTAACAACATCACATTAGTCAGCCGTAAATTATATAACTCAGCCAGTCGATATTCATTAACTCAGCCGGGGAAACATAACTCAGCCGTCTCTTAGTTACAACTCAGCCAAATTTTCCAGAAGACAAACCGCCGATATATAAGTCAGCCGTAACCTTTGTCTGTAAGTCAGCCTTTATCTCATAAATCAACCATATTTTTGTAATTCAACCATACCGTCCGGCTGACTTATGTTCTTAAGTCAGCATTTTCCTCTTAACTCAGCCGCGTTTGTTTATTCAGCCGACATGTAGATATAAATCAGCTGTAACGGCGTATGTAGCGAATTACGGCTGGCTTAATGAAAACACGGAACATAATTCCTACGTGGCGCCGGGTTTTTGGTTATGTGGCAGCGAAAAGTAATGGCATTCCTGTAAATATGTTTTTCTCATAACGTAAAAAAAGGGCACGCTTGGTATTTAAAAAATGCCAGTAATAAAAAAAGATCTGTATGATTCTTGTCAATTGTCCTAAAATTTTGTATATTTAAGTAAACTTCCCTATTATTATTAGCAAAAAAGAAGAATATACTAATCTCATGTATTAAAAGAGAAACATGACAATATTTTAACCATGACAACATTTTAACTATGACACGTATCATCACTAAAATTGTTCTTAAAGTGTCTAGAAAAATATGTTGGTTCACTATATTATATACTTCTCATTAAACTAACCATGAAATTAATTAACAATCTATTATTATTATTTTTCATTTTTTCCTTAAATAAAAGTTACGGAATTACCAAAAGTGAATAAAATATATATTTGACAACTGATGATTTTTGTAATAAGGATTTGACAACAATTTACATATATTCCATTTATTATTATATTATTAAAATAAATTAAACAATCATATTAACCATATAATAGAAAATTTTAGCTTTTTCATATATGTTATATTTTGAATTTTAAAAACGCCTATAAATAACGAAATTATTAAAAGTCTTACATTGAAAATTTTATGATCTATAATTTAAAGTTTTTGTTATAATAAAATACAAATGATCATAAAACCATATGAGTAAAAATCACATTTAATAAATATTCAGACTAATATATATAGGGCTTATGAATGATATAATTATAGTTGAACGGTCAAAGTTTGTATTCAACAATTATTAGAATGTACTCCCTCTATTCCCGAAAGTAAGATTTTCTAAAGTGTTCACGCTTATTAAGAATTCAATAAATGTTTATAATTTAAATTGTTTTTTACTTTATTATTCATTTTCCAATAATTTTTCACTAATGAAATTTAATCAATTCAAATGTTTTCATTTAATGTTTTTTAAAAGTTTAAAAAAATACTTTAAACATATAGAAAATCTATATTTGTGGAACAAGTAAAAAATCTAAAACATATTATTTTTGGAACGGAGGGAATATATTTTATTCCCCTCATGTGCGCGAATAATCATCGCGTATATTCCCTCTTCAACTTGGTAATGAGATGATCATAATTTAATTCCGAACTTAAAGAGTTTTTTGGTGTAACTATTTCTTTCGTTTACCAAAATTTCCAGATCTTCCTTATATACACGTTTCAACTTATGTCATTATCTAAAAATTTCCATATCTTCCTTAGTCAAAGTTTTTGCAAATGATACACGTTTCAACTAATGTCATTATATTCACTTCATATTCTATCTGCATTGTTTAGTATTTTGATATTGAATTATCTAAAAATCGTTCTAGTTATAATTCTAATTTTGCTAAAATGTTCTAGTTATAACTCGCACTCAAAATAAATAGTTTTTTTTTGGACCAAAGGCATTCTAAAATAGTTTTTTTTTGACACCCACTCAAAATAAATAGGCAAACCTAGCTAATTGCTCCACTTGTCAAATGATTCACGTTTCAACTTATAATATTAAGGGTCTTACATAGTTGCATTAATGCAATAGTTATGCATTCATCCATACTTTCTCAACCAAAATAAAATTCAGAACCTTTGGCAAAAAAAAAATTTATATATAACTCTCCGAACCGTTGGATTTGTATATCCGACGGCTAGGAAACCACGAAGATCTGTACTATCACAGCATGAGAAATATCCTGAAATGAGGACTGGAGACAACTAGCTTAGTGTCGTGGCACAGCATAGGCCTATTATCGTATAACAACGAGCATCACGTGGATTTTGTCTGGACCACCGTGGCAGCCATTTTTCTACGTAATTAACTATTTAAATTGCAACTCACTCTTAACATTTCTGCTACGTGACGTGGAGATTTTGTAAGCAATCATTGGTTTCTCTTTTATATTTTTTCCTCTTTCTTCTTTTAGAAATAAAGCTGATAAATAATCAGATTCTCGTGAAAACGTTAAACAACTAAACTTATCATCAGTAGGCCTAGGCTTATTATCCGAGATACAGATTCGATTCGAGATCCGCTCCAATTCCGCTAAAAAAATAGGATATCCGAGATGTCCAGATCTAAATCCAAATAGTAAAATCTTAGATCCGTCCAAACCGAATCCAGATCCGGATATCTTAATTTTTAAATCCGGATATCCGGATCCGTATTTTCAAAACACATTAAATTTTTAAATTTTATTAATATTTATATTTTATATATTAATATTTATACATAAATTAAGTTTATAATACTATATTTTAGTTTTTAGTTGATTTTTACAATATTATAGACATATTTATAAATCTTGTACAAAAATTTAATTTATGTATCATTTTTAAAATTTTAGTATTATTATTATTTAAATATTCTTACGGATCCGGATCCGAATCCGCATATCCGCGGGTAATAGAATATAGAGACCGATATCCAAAATACGAATATCTAGACACCACAAATCCGAATCAGTCCCAGACCTAATCATCACTGAAAAGTTTTGTAGTAAACATTATCGTCCTTTTTTCATAATACAAAAGGTCGGAGTAACGAGGGAAAATTAGCGACCACAATTTATCCCTTATATTAAGCGATTACCATAGTTATACAGAAAAAATTCTAATGTCCGTTTTGCCCCTACGCACCTAACCATACAGTGCATCCCTAGCTGACAATACTACTCTGCTTTTCATACAACATCGTCTCCCGAAACACACCATTGTTGTGTCAGGAGGCGGGATTAATCGAAGAGACACTAATGAATCTACATCTCTGTAGCCAAAGGTAACATACATCTCCAAACCCAAATGATCAATCTTAATCGCCATAAACATCTCCACATCACTATTTTCTTTAATCTCAAAGGGCGGTGATGTATAATCTACTGAAGCAGTCATATACTCAGGGAAGTCATATGTCAACAGCACCAGCTCTGTAAGTAACAAGAGCTGATCGAGTTTGTACTTTGAACGTACCATTTTAATCACTGAGTTGTAGCTCTCGCTCTCCTTTAGGACAGCATCATATTTAACCCTAGTGTGATCCACGTGGAATTTCCAAAGTCCTGGTCCTCTTCTCTCCCAGTCACCGACGACAAGCCTCACCAACTGGCCCATAGTTCATGTATCTCTGAAAATCAAGAACGATTCAAAATTAATAAAAAATATATATGGATCTCTCTGCATCCAATCCATTTTGTTTTAGAAAGCTATTAATGTGGCTCAAAAATCCATTCATGCATATCTTCTTACTTTGGCGATAACGTTAACTGTCAATAGAATTCCAAACTTTTTTTCATTTTCACATACAGTTTTCGTTTTCGCCTCTCTCCTAACCCAACACTCTCTCTTTCAGCTAAGACTTATAATCTACTTTATTATCCACAGTGCCTCAAATTTAAAACCGTAAATAAGTGGGGTTTCTTTACGCAACATTGGAGATAGCGTCTAAGATATGGACACACAAACTGGAGGAAAAAGGTGAAGGAAAAGAAGAATAGCTCAGGCATATAGTTCTCAGTAATCACAAACACAATTATAGTAACTCGAATAAGAACACTTCTTATTAATCACTCTTGAGGAAACTATCTCAAAACCTCAAGCTCTCAAACTTCTCAACACTTAAGTTATATCACAAGTTGATATCTTTTTATATAACACTTTAGATATCCTAAACTCATTAAGATAAACACAACACAATATTTCCTAAACTCATTAGGATATCTATTACTTGTAGCCTAAGTAACTTCAAGTTTATCCAACAAGGCATACGTCTGCCACAGTCACCTTCGGTATCTGTTAGAAAATCCCACTCGTACTTTACAAGCTGCAAGTCGTCATATTCTATGTCAGAAGCGAGGGTACTTTCGTCCATTTCAGCCGAAAGAAATAGAGCTTAGACTTCTATTGTCACTTATTGGATAGTTTTCTAAATTAGGCCTCTTTTTATGATATTAAGCTAATTGTCCCGAGTAACAATATGATTTTATTTGTGTATTTGATTGTGTTCTATCGTAAACATTTTGAGAACGAAGCTATTTAATAATTTATATCTTTTTTGACGGTTAAATGACTAAGACTTGAACATCCTCCAATGCTATTTCCTATCCGTATGTGCGTCTGAAAACTAACAATAATTTATTTCAAATTGGTTAAAGATTTAAAACTAGACAAAATATATCTGCTTTTTCAAGTACACACCAAAGGTCGAGGGATAACAACAGACTCTGAATTAACGAGTGTATTAAAGAGATAAAAAAACAGAGAATGGGGAAAGGTGATTAGTTAGAGTCGAAAATGTGGAAACTAATGAAATTTCTAATGATTGAGGGAACATGTGTCTTTTTTCGGCAACCACTCCTTCATCTTCCCTTCCTTTTCTTGTTCTGGAATTTATTACTAAGTTCAACCAACTAATGACTTTTTAGTCCTAAACAATGCCATTTTAGTGTCACGTTACAAACAAATCAACTTATCTCTAATAAAAAGTGGGAAAATGTAAAAACTGTACTGTGTACATCAGAATACTTAAAACCAACATGTAATAACTAAACAAACAAATATTTTATTTGTTTTAGTTGTTTTTTGGGGGGTTAAATTTAGACAAAAAAAAGCACAAATGAAAATATTCTAAAATGTCTTCTATCTTAGTGCCACTTTCATCCAATACACTTAACTGAATAATAATGTGCGATGGATCCATTATACTGTAATAATGTTGGCATACTCGCAGCAAAAAAGAAAGTAAAAGTAAAAACCGATAAATGATAGAACAAAGGAAGTGATAGTAAACTGTAACATAGTGGTAATATATATATGGACATATGTATATGCGTCCGTAGCAAATAATGAAGAATATATATGAGCGTTACAAACTTCATGGAATATAAACAGAATGAGGTTCTTTGATTTATGTGTAAACAGTTAAAAATCCTAGATTTTGGTAAATGTCACACCATTTTTGTTTTCTTGTAACAAATGTAACAAAACTCCAAGGTTACCGTTGAGGAATCAAACCAGATTCCACCAATCTTGATTCGCAGATTCGAAAGCTATAAACACTTGTGCACACCGATATGTTCACCCGGTTCACCGTGTTAAAGAACGGTTAAATCCGGAGGGGAGAACTCTTGCTCCCTAACTGCCTCCACTATATCTCACCGGAAACCACCTCCGGTGGTGGTGTGTATAAAGCCATCGCTCACCGCAAAACCACAATCCGGTTTGCTTACAAGAGGAAGGGAAAAATGAAAGAACCCTAGAACCCGAGAATGAACAAACCTCACTCTCTCTAGATCTCTCTCTCACTTCTCAAAGAATCATCATTGAAGAAGTCTTGAAGAAGGGGCTTCTCACGTGTTGTCCCACGTGACTCCAGAACAAAGCCCAAAGACTCTAAGTCGTCCAGCGTCTTTCAAATATCTCTTCCACTTGAAACCCTCTTGTCCAGTTAGAGTATCTGATGCACACAGGCTTGACCAGCTCTTGTCTCTTCCTCTTCAAAGCCAACGACTTGTCCTCTGCACGAGATGCTCCTGAGATGAACTGAAGACCAAACCCAACAGTTACAAAAAAAAAAAAAAA
>QGKV02001507.1:31289211-31303352 GCA_003260655.2 Brassica cretica | reverse complement strand
AAAAAAAAAAAAAAAACGCTCTCCTCCCCCCACCCCCCGACGAATCTGAGAACAAAACCTAACCTAGTGCGGCGGATCTCTACCCCCGACGGCCGGTGTCCATTCCCGGAGTCGGAGGCCTTCTTCCCTCTCTAATCTCAGTTTCCTTTTGCTCTCTTGGCGATTCTCTCCATCTCTGGTGATATGCTCGAACTTCTGGAATCCGGTGAAGGAGCATGTTTCATCCTTGTCCGGGAGTCGACCTTTGAGACTTGATTATGTGGAGGTTTGGAAGTCAGAGAGTGTGTTCAAGCCGTATACGAAAGTTGTGTGTATTGTGAAGCGATCCTTCTTGTGATTGTGAAGTCTTGGTTCTTGGTTACTAGTGGGGATGGTATCGTTTTGGCAGGCCTTAGGCGGCCGGGTTGAGAAGGCATAGTGTCTTCTGTTCTACAAGTGGATTGTGTCATTTGGCTGGTTGAGGACCAGCGTTGATATATCCAGATCACTGCTCTCTGCTACTTAGGAGGTTATTGCATTGGACTGTACTTTGCCTTTGTTTAGATGGTTTAAGGTTGATGTGTTTATCGTAGATTCTATGTCTTCGTAGTGTTGTGTTCGTAAGTTACCCCGTTGTGGGTTTTAGTTGCTTTTCCTTGAGCTTTCGGTAGTATTGTGTTTGTAAGTAACCTCAGTGTGGGTTCTAGTTGCCTTTCCTTGGGCTCTTGATTCTGGGGATTTCATGTTATCCGGCTTAGGATCAATAATGTATTTGAACTTTGAATGAATATTAACACATGGGGGAAAAAAAGTGGGGAGTGGTGACCATTGTTTTACAAGAACCAACTTTAGATCACAACCAAAAAGCCCTTTGTTAAAGAAAAAAAACTTTAGATTAATAAAAAAAATATATAGAGAACCAAAATGAACCAGGATTTTGGAATAGATGTTGAAGCCCAGTTAGTGAAGTGATGGACCAACTTTACCCGTTTGTTCGTCAAGTGACTTACTATGTTGAAGCCCAGATTTTGAAGCAAATGGCGACAGTGAATAAGCCCATGTATGTAGAAGTTTGCACGAGAGCACAGCTACCCTTTTCAATTTTCTTTGGTAATCTCCACAAAGAAACAATCTGTATTTGATAAAAAAAACAATCTGTATCTAGTAGTAAAATTAAGAACATTAAACAAATTTGTGAATAAAAAGAAATCTAAGAAAGCACTCATGTTTGAACCGCTAGTAAACATTTGAAGAAAACATGATTTATTAATATTTACTCTGTCCACACCAATCAGGATTATTCGTTCCGGTTCCTAATGGGGTAACATCACATGATTCACAACTCTCCCCCACTCACTGACTGAATTAAATATGAATTGTGGATCACACAACAGTTATGTGAGTCTACGACAAACGTAATTAAAGCGGTTAGTTTCGGTTTAAAATGGTTTACTTCTACATAAAAATCAACCAACCGAGTTAATCTCGGTTTGGTTTGGTTTGGTTTGGTTTAGTAGATCACATAACAAACACTTCAGACAACAAGTATAAAAGTGTAGACACAAGTACAAGTCACACAACTCCACTGTCGAAGACAAAAATGGCAATCAACCGTAATTTCATTATCTTCGCAGGGTTATTAGCGTCTTTTACACTCGCCAGTTTCCCGGCAAACGTTACCGGCGAGCCACCTCTCTTGTTCACCTTCGGCGACTCTTCCTACGATGTAGGCAACACCAAGTTCTTCTCATCAGCGTTCGATCCGGCCACCACCTGGCCATACGGCGAGTCCATCGACTTTCCGACCGGTCGTTGGTCGGACGGCAACATTGTCCCAGATTTCATCGGTACATATACACATAACATATGAAACAAGTACATGCAAGTCTTGTACTTCTTTCTAAAGTTCTTGTAACTGATTATGATGTAACTGCAACCAGGTCGATTGGTTGGTAATCAAGAACCTGTACCTCCGGTTCTTGATCCAAAAGCTGATCTCTCTCGTGGAGCAAGCTTTGCCATTTCTGGAGCAACTGTTCTTGGATCTCCATCTGACACTGTACGCTTTTGTCTTTTTACGCTTTAAGACTAAAGTGGATTTGTAATGACTTTCTTGTTTTGGCAGATGAGTTCTGGACAACAGATATTGAAGTTTATTGAGTTACATAAGAAGTGGAGCGATAAAGAACGAGCAGAAGCTATATACATGATCAACATCGGAGCTGATGATTACTTAAATTTCGCCAAGGCTCATCCAAATGCTAATCCTGTGGAGCAAGTTGCTTTTGTTGCCCGTGTTCTTCAAAAGCTATCCAGAGATCTAATGGTATGTAGGTTTCTACAAAAGTTACTGGAACGGTTTAGATCTGGTCCGGTCTAACTTTGAGGAGATTTTGATCGTAGTGGGAATTTATTATTGGTCAACACTGAACCGGGAAATGTATTTGTGATATGCAGAGTTTGTACAAGTCAGGTGGGGCGAGAAAGTTTGCGGTACAGAACTTGGGACCGCTTGGTTGTTTACCAATAGTGAGACAAGAGTTTAAGACAGGTGAAAGTTGTATGGAGATGGTTAACTTTATGGTGAAAACACACAATGAACGGCTTGGTCATGTGCTCTTTGCTATCACCGTAAGATTCCGTAGCTTACGGTACAGCGTCTTTGATTTCAACGGTGAAATTCTCCGCAGGATCAATGAACCATCATGCCACGGTAATTAAAGAAAATTTCCTTTTTAGAAGCATTTATGATATATTTTTTGTAGTAATTATAATTTGAAATCAAAATCGCGGTTTTGATGGTTAGGGTATACTGATACGACGACCTCTTGCTGTGGTACTGGATCGAGAAATGCGTTCGGGTGTGGCTATAGCAACGTGCATTCGAAACTCTGCAGTTACCAGAAAGGATTTTTGTTCTTTGACGGGCGTCACAACACTGAGAAAACTGATGAAGAGATTGCCAATCTGTTCTATGCTGGAGACAGACATGTTGTCTATCCGGTGAACATAAGGGATCTTGTAGGTAAATCGGTGACTTTTCTTCCAGCGCAAGAAATCTAGAAAAGCCCTAGTTTCGTTCTGTTTGACTGTTTCTTTGTGAAATAAGTAAACGGCTGTTTGTTTGTAAGCTATAAAACTCATTTTCCATTGAGAATAAACAAAAAGTACCGTTTCTTGATTATGATCTTCAAAATCTGGCAACAATCTATGTAAATTTTCAAATTATTATTATTATTATCATACAACCATCAAATTTAATGCCGTTTGTAAGAAGGTCAGCCATATATTCTGGAATCTTTAAATTAATTAAAAGTTTTGAAACTAGGTCTTAAGATTGTAGGGTCCGACAAGATCGGACGGACCATCCCACATCAACTCAGCGGTCTGTTGATTAGCCTTCTCAGTCGTATGTGAGCCATCGAAGAACATATAGTCACTAACGTTATCGCATAACTCGTAGCCATGTGACATTCCTTCTTGGTACCCACACGTACGGCTTCCCCAGAACGGTCCACTTCCACAACAAGCTTTCTTCACTTCTTTAAAACCTATACTTACAATTGAAACATGCATTATATAAGCTTCGCATACATAAGACATTACAGTAAATCAATAATAATAATAATAGTAACATGCAAATGCTTGATACCGTGTTTTGTGGGATTGGCCATAGTTTCAGTATCAGCAGTGTAGAGGTCGAAAAGAGAGTATTTGAAATCGGGTAATTGGCCCTGTATATCTCTCGAAACATTTGAAATTTTTACGTTGTGAAGTTTTGTCAACTCATTGATGGGTTCGAAACATGACCCTATTCTTGTCGGATCCAGTGCTAGCAGTTCCGGGATACAGTCGATTCGACCTATGTTCATGATCCCAAACTTCCTTCCTCCGATTTTATATTATTCCCTACAAAGTTTACAACAAATCATATGAATTATGATAATTTAGTAGCTTAGTATATATGGAGATTATGTGATCACCACTTTGTGGTAACATTATGACCTATCAAATATATAAAATAGTAGGTTTGTTTATATTTACCTCGATCACTGTCGTGGTGTTACCGATACCATAGTCTACGAATGTGTCTTTGGTTTTGGATTGAAAATTAGAGGCATTAACCGATAAAGAATAAAAATAGTCGTTAGGACCAATATGAATGAGATAAACAGCTCTCGAGATTATCCTCTTGGTCTCTGCATCTCCTAATCTATCTTTCAACATCTTCTCCACATTCTCGAAGTTGTTTAACTGGCTTCCCAACGATATCACGTTCTAATGAAAAATAAATAGATCAAATGTTTAAAACAATTTGGATAGAGTGGATATATAACAAGAAACATTGAAAAAATATCAATTTTGTTAATAATCTAGATCATTTAAATTACCCTTGATATCGTGATTCAAAAAGACTCAATATAACAAACTTTATTTTTATCTACATTAACCTAATCCAATTATCGCAAACACTTATAGTCCATCGCTTTCAATTTTATTCTTATTTGACTATTAAAATTATTTAGTACTTGTTAATCTAATTATAGGCAAATATTATAGCAATAAAGTAACATTTGTTAGACAGGGAAAGATTCACATTACAAACAGAGCTTCCAAATAGTTTTCATTGTATAATGGGTACAAAACAAAACACTTGCGAGGGTACCAAGATCAAAAACAGAGCTTAATAGATTTAATAAGCTGTCTTAGAAAAGAAGAAAGAAAAAAAACTGAAGGAAGAGGACTCATTAGATAGATTATACCTCTATTTACTAATCACCACCCCATTTATTTCAGAGAATTTAAAAGAGACTCATATATAAGATAAAAACGATGCAATAAGCTCCAGGTTGTGACTTGTACCATTCCCCCTTCAACAGCAAAATCCTGCCAGACAAGAAATACAAAAACCAAACTGTAAGATTAGGAAACCAAAGTCAAGACTGTTTGTCTTCACAACTGAATCCACAATGGGTTTGAAACTCACCAACACACACATGACTTTATTTACAACAAACTAGGCAACCATCGATCACTTCAGAAGACTCCTTCCAGCATGTAATTGATATCATCTAAGCTCCATAGGTCCATAGGGTTCTCCTCTCCCTGAGTCACAGCGGCAGCATCTACACCCAGCATGGCTTCAACTTCCAATGGAGATTCCCACAAGGCATTGTCAAGGTATGCCATCAGATCATCAGACTGATCATTGTTGCTTGTCCAGTCATCAGAGCTGGGTTTGAGCTTCTTGGCTGCATTGGTTACTTCAATGAACGGAGCTTGGTTATTATTAACCAGCATTGAAGAGATCTCAGGTGTCTTGGGACCGTGATCGCTCCGCCCAAACTCAGAGCAGTCAAATGAGTTGCTGCCCTGATCAGAACTGAAGTACTGGTTGTTGTACGAGTTTGCTAAACCAAACTGATTGTTGTACATCTGAGGCTTCTCTTCTACGAAACTCACATCACCAAAGGAGTTGTTGCAGTACTGACTCATTGGCTGCTGAACCGAAATTGGGCTTTGGTTAGGTTTAGCCACCAGCTTCTTAGCAGAAGGTCGTTTCTGGGAGACGCTACGGTTGTTGTTGCTCTCCTCTGGGAAATTCACCTTAGCTTTACTGCCGCGGATCCTGCGTGCAGCTGCATCATAGGCTCTTGCAGCTTCCTCAGCGGTGTCAAACGTTCCAAGCCATTCCCTGGAGCCTTTTCTTGGATCACGGATCTCAGCAGCCCATTTTCCCCAAGGGCGCTGCCTAATCCCCCTGTACTGATTCTTTCTCTTCCTCTTAGCAGACTTCTCAGCTTGACCACCGGACTCTATGATCTTCTTGGCAGACACTGAACCTGATGGAGTCAAAAACACATAGCATCAGTCAATCAAAACTGCATCTCTCTCTATGGGATCTGGACATAGGCAACTCCAAAACCCCAGTAAGCTAGCTAGTAGATAATCAACATGGTAAGAAAACCAATATTATCAACAACATCCAGAGACTTCCAAACAACAATTAATCAGACTCTAACTGAACCTAATAGAGTCAAAACACACAATCAATCAATCGCTCATATGATCATTTATAAAACTGCAACTCTCCGGGAGCTACGAGATCTAGACATTAGCAACTCCAAGATCCAAGTAATCAACATAGAAACAAAATCAACAACATACAAAGACTTTCAAACAACAATTAAACACTAAGTAAAGCCTCTGAACAACCAGATCTAAACCCATTTCATGAACTTTAAAATGATCATATAAATGTAAAAAGTCAACTAACCCCTTTCAAATACTTTCACAAATTCTCAATCTTTATAGGAAAAAAGTCAATAATCATGATAAAGTCGAGCAGATCTGTTGAAACAATAACAATCCAAAAAAGAAACTACAACTAACATGGGAGATGAACATCATGATTGAAGATCCACAAAACCACATATCAAAAAGCTCTCGTCTTTCCTAACGAAATGGCAAAAAGGAACGAACTTTCGCCAACACTCACAAAACCCAATCACATAAAGCGAGATTCGAATCAATCCCAGAGATTTTACCAGTGGGAGGGGAAGCTACGGGCTTGGTGGTCGCGGTGAAGACAAAGGGCTTCACTTTAGCGAAGACATCATCATCATCGTCTTCGCAGTCAAAAGACGCGTCGTCATCCTCAAACCCTTGAAAATCAGCCTCGAACTCGTCGTCCAGATCGAAGAAATCGGATCGCTTCTTCGAGGCTTTCCCCTTGCTCTTCTTCAGATCCGGCCAGAGAAACTCGCTCGTGACGCGGCGGGAACTCGGCGGAGGAATGAAATCGGAGATTATAGCTCCTCCACACATGGCGAATAACTCAAATTCGAGGGGGTTAAATGTTCAGAAACACAAACTTTGCGGCGAAATTGTAAATATAAGGTTCTTTGGGGTTCTCTTTTGTTTTCTCTCTCTCTCTCTCGCTGTGGTTTGATAATTTGATACTCTCCAGAAAGATTGAGAATGGTGCGTCGTATATTATATAGTTCGGTTACTTACGATTGTACCCTTGCTTGTGAGAGTTGTTCTACAATAATGCCATTGTGAGTTAAAAACACTTGTTAAAGTTAATGTGATTTCTCATCTTTTAGGCTGGTGGATATAATCATTTACAATTTGTTGCTTATAATCTCATAAATAAAAAGTTATAATTGGTGGGGATTTTATTATTTTGATCATTATGCATATGGAAGATAATCATCAATGACATTGACAATGAAACTAACTAAATTTTAACTTTCCATTCAAAATATAACTTTAGTGTATATATATAAATATATATGTAGTTGCACAAAAAAAATATATACATATGTGTATTTATCTGAGCCCATAACTTTTTAGCCAAAAAATAAAAAATCTGAACCCATGACTATATAAGGGAGAGTTGTATGATTGAGTTTTAATTTCTTCCTATTTGTTTCAATAAAAAAACTTTATTTTAATGGTACAATTAGTTAAACAAATTATTGATTGTGATTACACAGAGAAGTTGAATTTTACATTATATTCAACTACTATACAAAGGTGTTTTACAAATATATTGAAAATCTAGGCATAGTTAAGGTGTTTTTTTTATCGAAATGTTAAATATCTTTTTTTCTTTAACATTGAAATGTTAAATATCTATGCATAGTTTATAGTTATATCGAGATATATATGTATTAAACAAATTATAATAAGTCGTTATTCAAAAAGTTAGACTGTAGAGTTATTTCGTAAGACTAGTACTGTACATGGTAGGTTGCATCTCAATGGAACTTAAAACATTTTTTTCATATAGTTTAATTTTTTAATCAAACAATTTCTCACTTTGATGGTATGACAAGTCGTAGAAGACTTTCATTAAACTTTCGAGAAATGAAAGGAAAATATATCATACCAAGTTAGCTACATCTTCTAATTAAAAGTAGGAAAATTAGTTGAGCTGAATTGTTTGAGTTTTCTAAAGTTTTGAGTTTAATAACATTTTAGAATGTTTGAGTTTTCATTTAAAATATATTATTACTATACCAGCTCTAATATTTATCTCTTCTGGATTCATTGATGTTTAGATCAATTTTAACATTATCTCTTGTAACATCTTTTTGTAGTAGAATCGCATGATAACAACAACATATACTGTGCTAATGACGTAAATAATAGTACATATCAAAGGTAAGGGTAAAATGAAAAACGTGCCATATAATCTTCACGAGCGGTGCCAAAGATACGTCAAAGTGTAGCCGTGTAACCATGGTAAATAAAGGAGGCCATGAAAATTTAAAAGTGTTAAGTGCATGCATCATTCAATAATACTATTCTTTTTTTGAGAAAAAAAAAAAGAAGTAAACATTATCAATGAATGTAAACATTATCAATGAATGTTTAAGCAATGGCCAAAAAACCTAGAGACCGAAATATATTTAAGCAATGGCCAAAAAACAATAGTTAAACAGGCCGCTTTATTGAACAGAAGATGTATAAAAATTTAACATTCAAGAGGCATCTTTATATTTAATGAAAATTCTATAGATAATAAAATTTGAGAAAAAACGAAATTAATAAATTAACAATTAGCTAGCAACATGACATCTTCCACGTATGAGGTATATACATACGTTACATATACATAGATGTATACTTCTAATTCTGGTCATGCCAGCCTGTAGTTGAAATAATGTATACTGTATACATATTCCCACATGATTGCCGATTTCAAGGAAGTAATATCTATATGTGTTAAGAGTCGACGAGATTGGTTGGACTTCCATAATCTGTTGAATCAAAATAAAGGAACCCCATCCCTAGATGATATTATCATCGAGTGACAGCAAATATCTGGAAACAATTTTCTTTTAGAGATCATCAATTCATCATATATACGTGCGTTTGTGTGACAGGAAGCTGACTTGGGAAGAGATAAAAGAAAGACAAGTTGATGAACAAACTGACAAGGTCTGCGTTGTCCGGGTCCCTCCTTGTACCACACACTTACGCACATCTTCATAGTTAAACTTACTGTAAAATTTATAATCTGTTGTTTATTGTTTGTTAATTGCGTATCAAGTATCCTAATTGATATTATCTAGTGCAACTTATCATTTCTTAACAGCAACTTACTTCTTTTGATCGATTATGTTTCCTTGAAATAATATTAGGGAATTAATACACGTAATCAATATGTACAAAAATAAAGTTAAGCGAAGATATGATATAGAGTTAGGCCATGATTATCGGCGTCCTACTTAAAATATCTTAGCATTAATAGGATTATAATTAAATGAAAAACATGCAATTAAAACTGCGACGGCCTTAGTTAAGAATTTTTCGGTGGCGTCCTAAAGAGACACGTGCCGTGTCGCGAATGGCCGAAAAAAAAGGTAGGGCAAAATCGATTTGGGAACGAGAAACATTTTTCTCTTCTCTCTCGATCTCTCCTCTTCTCTCCCGATCTCTCGACATTCGACGGTTCTCTCTTCTCTCTCTTCTCTCTCCTCTTCTCTCCCGATCTCTCGACATTCGACGGTTCTCTCTCGACATTCGACGGTTCTCTCTCGACTCTCGACGGTTCTCTCTCGACTCAACAACGTATTCATCGATTCGAAGTTGAAGAGGGTAGGTGTTCCTCCTCCGTATTGAGTCTTTGCTTGTATTAGGATTCACATCGCGTTGTAGAATTAGGGATTTTAAAAATCTACAATCAGCTTTCTAGTCTGTGAGAGTGTGAGAGAGTGTGCTTTTTTGATGAAAGTATTCAACATGTGTTTCGGAAATCAATACTAATTTGATGAAATTGAATTTTTTTTTTCGTTTGAATCTGAGTGTTTTGTTAGGTGTGGTTCGTCTGCAATTACCGGGAAAGGAAACAACTCTAAGAAGAACAATCATTTCGTCCAAAGTTGAAGGTAATTGACTTTCTCTTCAACTCTCAAAGTAATCTTGTTCGTATAATGACATGATAGTAATCTAGTTTGTATTCTTGAAATAACTCTCTAGTTTGTTTGCAACCAAATCGTCTAGACTTGGACTCTTGTTTCTGTAATGAACTATGCTAGTTTGTATACCTTTATTGCTAGTTTGCCATGTTTGAAATGAAAGGCTAATGAACTATGCTAGTTTGTGTACCTATATTGCTAGTTCGCCATGTTTGAAATGAAAGGCTAGTTTGATTGAGACCAAGTCTATTATGTAAATGTCATCATTAACGGTTACTTAATGCACTTGCAAAGTTGGTTGTNAAAATTTTCAAATATCGTCCAAATTTTTTTGTGTAACTAAAGATGGTTGTTGTTGTTGTTTTTGATGTCTTTTTCGTACAATTCTTTCTTGTTCATATCAAATATATTCACGAGTATTAATATAATCGAAAAGAAATTAGTCTCTTAGCAATATTTTATGTTTCTTTTTTACTTTCTTGTTTCGATCTAATGTATTTATAAGTATCAATATTACCCGATTTCAACAACTTTTAGTTCGTAATCTACAAAGTAAAAATGAGGAGAGTCATTTTTGCTTCGAAATACACTGATAGATCATATATGCATTATGAGAAGTTGAGTTTGACGTTTTGCTTTTGGAGAAAAACACTTTTAAACTTCAAATATAGAGTTTTGGAAACTTCAAAATAGAATTTTTTTTGGAGATGCTCTTAAAACTCTAAATTTGAAGTTTTAAAATTCTTTTTTGGAGAAAAAAAAACTCTATGTGGAGTTATAAAGTTTCTTTTGTAAATGTTCTTAAAACTAAATTTGAAGTTTTGAAATTTTTTTTTTAAGAGCAAAAACATCTATTCGAAGTTATAGAATTTTTTTTCTAAGATGCTCTACGCAGCAATGAAAGCTTTTCTTTCACATGCTTAGATAACTGTTGCAATTATGTAATAATCAATTAAGTAAATTTAAAATTGGTCGTAGATGAGTAAATGGGGTTGAAGTCGACGAAGAGTGCATTGTGTCACATGTTTTAGGTCTTAGGCGGATAAGCGTCAGACATCATTACCCTTCTGTTTCTGTCTTAATTATATATATGTAGTTTCTTTCTTTAATCGTGTAAACTACAAAATTAGGTTTTTCGTTTTGTCGTATTAATTTATACACTTTAATTGAGTAATATAACTTTGGCATGTTGAACTTTTCTCGTGGCTGACGAATTCCCGAAATGATACTAATTAAAATGCAAGTTGAAGTATATTATTTTGGCCAGATAACTGAAAAACGAAAGAAAAACATTTTGAAAATAGAAACATAAACGCTTTTGTTATACCATGAAATAAGTTATTAATTAGTTAGATTTTTTTATGGTATATTGGTATGGTAGCATTCATAATTTTTCTTAGGAAAAAAAAACACTAATATTGACACTTTAACCTCGTCTTCCTTTTTCATGTACATTGCGTTAGTCCAAGAGTTTCATGGTTTAAATTAAAAACTTTTATGACACTTTCTGACGTAAGTCTTTTGAACTATGAATTAAATAACCTTTTGTCCCTAAGCGTACATCATCCATCACAAATCCAATTTAGATGACACAAACGATCCAATATATTTAACCTTTAGGAGGCACTTTTGTGCCCTTTTGTGTTGGGATAAGCACCAGGTCCATATATCGATTAGTGACAAAAGGAGAGGGATTGTTTAGAATTTTGTTATGTTAATTTAACCGTTTTATGATCTAGTGTATTAAGTACTTTAATGGACGTATTAGGTAGCCTAATCTTATTTTTCAAGCATATACTTGTCTATTGGTGTGAAAAAGGCCACTTAATGATCATCTTAAACTATGTGTGAGTAAATCCTAATTCATATTATTGTTATAAGAGCACTTTTCGGGGGTCATTTTAAGAGATTGGAATGAGAAACAAAAGATTAGCATGCTTGAGGCTGACAAAAAAAAATCTTGATGTATAGAAGTCACGTAAAAATTTAGTAGTATTTTATCTATACACTAAGTCACGTAGGAAACAAAGTTATAACAGTATATAAATTATTTTATTAAGTAAAAAATATAAAAATCAAAATTAAAAATAGAAAAGGTCCCACTATAAAGTTTCTAAATAGTGTTTCTTAAAAAAAATGCTAAAATAGTAGACTCTAATTTATTAAAAATAGATCATATATCAATTTTCAGAATAGCCTTATTTATCGCCACTTAACCAACTCCAAATGGGCTTATGCACATGTCTACTTCTTCGCTGTTGACACAAATAGACCTGGTTTAAGTTAAACAGATACATACAAAAAAGTTGGGCGTGTACGCCCTGACTCCACTGACCTGTAAACACATCCAGACGGCCCAAACTCATGACACAATATATGGCAAGAAAAACAATTATCGTATCAATAAGTTCCAACTCAATGATCTGATCAGTCCCATGTCGTTTTAGGCTAATGTTGCATCAGAATGTTGAAGCAGCAAACTCTACGTTGGAGATATGGTTTAAAAAGGAAAATGTGAACTCTGTTAGAGTTTCTATTGATGACTGACTAAGTAGCACTGATACAGTACAAGGACTAAAATTTGAGAAAGAAGAAACCATATAATTGAGAACATTATTTATTTGCAAGTTTTTAACTATTATGCAGATTCTCTATTTCAACGTGAAGATATACGAGTGAAGCTACAAGCTTCCAGCCAATTTATGTATTGATCTGGCACTTGAATACCTCTCAGGATTATTGATGTGACGATATCACTAAAAACAAACATGTATAGCAGACAATAGCTCAATTTGATTTTTTAATAAAAATAAAGCTTGATATTCTTGATCGTGTTATCGAAGGATTTCAATTTCGATGTGCATTTTAGTTTCTTCCAAGAATACGATAAGTTTGCTCGATTTTGATTTCGTATGTGGAAAGATCTTTGCTATTCGTGAAAAAAAACACAGCACAATTAAATGTTTCTCTGATCTCCCCCACAATGATTAATTTTCCCATTAGTTTCGTGTTATTGTAGTGTCATCTTTGACCATTGTGATACTTTATATCTATATACTCCCGCATGTGACTAGCAAAATGCTTAGTCCTTTCTTATTTTGAAGGGCTTCACATCTCGTGTATGTAGATAGCGAAAGACTCAGCCATTTTTTAGTTATTGGAGGCTAATAAGATGTATTATTATCAGTGGTATTTTTAATCGAGTTTACTGAAGGTACCAAGTTATTTTCAGTGCAATCAATCGGTATAGGTCTCCTTATAGATTGATTAGGTTTAGTTTAGAAAAAAAAGAGTAAATTTTAGTGAAGATATAGTTATGCCAACGTTATATTTCAACTCAATAAGAATATACCAAATTTAGCTAAGAAAACCTGAAATCTTGTATACAACAACATAATTATGGCGGATTATATGAAAGTAAGAATATTCAAAATATAAGATACTTTCTGTGATATTTTTTGCTAGTGGCATTTGAGTAACAAATAATAATAAAAAATAGAGATTGGTTTTTAAGTGGATCTATGATAATGACATGTTAACTTTTTCTATGAGTATATTTAGCAATTGAATCACTGTTATGAACATGTTAAAATTTCCGGCACCGAATTTGACATGTTACGTAAATATAAATCATGTAGAGCCCACTGTCACTATGCACGCACAGTAATTTTAACTTTTTCACTTCTATATAAATCGATCATTTCGATCGATTGTAAGATCATCTCTAAAAAACATAATCTCTTCTCCCTTATAATAAAATCTCTGTCTATTCCAGTTGTTATCTTCTTCGTACGGGTATAAAATTTTGCTTTGTTTAAATTCCCACGATACAATAAAATTTCATTTCTTTTTATAATACGTTATCAGCACGATCGTTCTTCAATTTGGTAAAATTTATTTGTATCATTTATATCCTGCTATAATGGTCGGTATACCGCCTCTACTATTATTTATATCATGTTATAATGGCCGGAATACCGCCTATATTATTTACTAGTAATTTAATTTATTTATTGGTCGGCCAAGCCGCCTTATATTCTGTTTATTATTTATTGGTCGGCCAAGCCGCCTTATATTTTGTTTATTATTAATTGGTCGGCCGAGCCGCCGTATAATTTATTTATTACTCTGCATTGATCGGCTGAGCCGTCGCATGATTTGTTGTCATAACATAAATATTTCATTGCCATAATTTTTTTACTTTTATGAAATTTTATAGATTTGATTGAC
>QGKV02001507.1:31263959-31289161 GCA_003260655.2 Brassica cretica | reverse complement strand
AAGAAGAAAGAGATTGAAGTAAGATATGTCCAATCATGCGACAATGCAGCTGACCTCTTCACAAAATCACTTCCGACTTCGGTATTCAGAAAACATGTTCGTAACATTGGAATGCGTCATCAGAAGGATCTATGACTACTCATTCGAGGGGGAGCTTACGTAGTTGTACTCTTTTTACCTTACTATGGTTTTTCCCATTGGGTTTTCCTAGAAAGGTTTTTAACGAGGCAACATAGACGTTAAGCAAGAAGCGATAGTGACACTGGTCTCCAAGGGGGAGTGTTATGAACATGTCAAAAGTTTCGGCACCGAATTTGGCATGTTACGTAAATATAAATCATGTGGAGCCCACTGTCATTATGCACGCACAATAACTTTAACTTTTCACTTCTATATAAATCGATCATTTCGATCGATTGTAAGATCATCTCTAAAAGACATAATCTCTTCTCCCTTATAATAAAATCTCTCTCTATTCCAGTGTTATCTTCTTCGTACGGGTATAAAATTTTGTTTTGTTTAAATTCCCGCGATACAATAAAATTTCATTTCTTTTTATAACAATCACGAGATTATATGAAAGAGTAGTTAGTGTGGGGCGGTAATTATGTATAGATGATATATATTGGAATAGTTGCTATTTTGCATAATACAACCAAAACAAAAGTTGGAAGATGAATTATAACTTTATGCAGATACAATTATTGGTGATCTTTACCAACATATTTTATGTAACACTATAGTATATGATCATGGAGGAGTGCTCATTTGGGCTTCTAACTTTTAGCCAAATAGTTTAATACATAAATGTTATGAGTTATTACATATATATATATATATATATATATATATAATTTGATTGTTTATACATCTTTTTTCTCTATTTTTTCTTATTTTTTTTTCTTTCTTTTATACATGTTTTGCTTATTTTTTTACTTATTTTTGATTATTTTTTGCTTGTATTCTGCTTTTTTTTTTAAATTATAAATATATTCAATGTAGGTATTATTTTAGTTGCTCGTAAACACTCACAAAATAAAACTGATAAAAGTATTAAGAGTCTGTTTTAGGCATTGAACATGTTCGTACGATTGGGAGCTGTAGTTTAACTTCAATCCCTAATGCCAGTTCGGATATGGTAATTGAGTTATTTCAATACCATCTCAAAAACTGTGGTTTAAGTTCCTAACAATAAAAAAATTCTGCTTCAACATCTTTGTCAAAGAAGGTGTGGTTTTAGTACCAAAGAGAAAAGACGACATGCTGATCTATAGAGAGGGGATGACAAATACAATGATCTCCGGCAATCTGAGCAAGTTTGAGTATCCAAAGTCCACGACAGCTGCCATAACAACATTCTGTAAGTACCTTAGTTTCCTTTATGATCATTCAACCTCTCTTCTAATGTTTTGTGGTTTGTGTTTTGGTGAAGCTGTTCTTGGTGACAATTTTATTGCTCGAGATATCAAATTTGTAAACACCGCTGGACCTGAGAAGTACCAAGTCATTGCATTCCACTCCAAATCCAACCACACTGTCTTGTTTAGATGTGTGTTTTATGGTTACACGGATACCCTCTATGCCCACATAAGGGAGCAACTTTACAGAAAATGTGACATTGTAGGCATGGTGGACTTATCTTCGGAACGCATGGTGAACTTTATCAACAAACTGGGATGGTTAAAGGACTTGTATCCCTTATAAATGCTCCTTGTAACAAGTTAAATTCAAATGTAATGTTTGTTTAAGAGTCAGTTTAAACTATATGAAAGAGTATGCTAGATTGGTATTATGTTTCACTATGTCTGCGAATATTGTTCAATTTAGAATATTTTTAACTAGGTGTAGGTCTGCACATCTTGTGCGGACTAATATATATACGCACTTAACAAATTTTAATATTAATCTTAACTTTTTTATTTAAAACTAAATTATTAAATTAGATGCAAATTTGAAATTAATATTAAAAATTATCTAACTTCAATCTCTATACTGATAATTAATGTATTAAAGTATTTTTTTTTGTCTCATCTTGTTATTTAATGGATATATACTTTGGATCAAAATTGTATCTAGTAATAACCAAATCATCATTAATCACTTTGGATTTAAAAATCAATCTTCTTGTAGTTGTGGACTGAAAGAATCTCAATGGTATGCATTGACAACATTAGAAAAAGTTAAAATTCTTAAAAACATAAAAAAAATTAACAATAGTCAATAAACATCATATGTTATCAACGATTTAGATTTAAAAAACTGTGACATAAAAACAATAATAGTAAATTAAAAAATATTCATTTATATTCTCACACACAAATAAATCGAGCAAAACATACAATAGATGAATGATGCTTCATTAGATTTAAAAAATCTGATACTTGTTTTGCATATCCACACCACAACATATATGTTACAATATTAAAAATTCAAATCAACATCAAATCACTCTTTCAAAAATAAATATCACATGAAGAAATTTATTATTTCGCTAAGAACATATGTATGTACTGCTCATATATCGTATAATGATAAATATATATTAAGATAGAGTTGGTTTATTATTAGTAAAGTAAATATAAGATAGAATTTGTTAAATACCTATTTATTAATTATCCGAAATATAATGGAAAATTATCATCTACTATAATTATTTATTAAAGCTAATAACTAATTCTAAAATCATGGTAACATGAGAAAATCAACAAAATCACTTTTTAAAATAATAATATGGATAACATATTTGATGGATCACATATTAGTCAAATCAATGTAGCAAAAGCAGAGTATGTTATGTTCTGTTCTCCATCCATTATCAAATTCTGAAGATAGAAGAGCAATTGATATGGGCGAGAGGAACTTGGCTGTTTCAAACAAGTTTTGATGATGATCAATAGGTGTGCAACTAGGACAGATCAATAGAAAAGGAGAAGCTGATGACGAAGCTGTCAAGAAGTTAGCTCTTTTTTTTCATCCTGATTATAACAAGTTTACTGGCGCTTAAGCTGGTTTTAGAAGCATGGTGTCTGTTCTCTGACAAGACTAAGAGGATTGTTTATGAGCAAGAGAGGATGCAGAAACCACCACACCCCCATAAGCCTGCGCATGTGATTCCATCAAAACAGAGGAAATGACGTACGTATTGGAGGACTAATGCGTTATAATATCGAGATACAATGACAATAGCAAATGTTTTTTTGTAAAATCTTAGTAAGGCCATAACGCTGTACAAACCGTAATCAGACTATCTTTGCCAGTGCCACCGAGGAAACTTCTCATCATCTCTTCTTCAACAATGACGGTTGTAAAGTTCAAAAAAAAAAAACAATGACGGTTGAGTCTCTAGCGTCTAGAGCCAAGATATTAACGCAAGAAATTGTTTTAGGACACTCACACTCTTGAACTGAGTCATGTTTGATTTCTTCGATGGCCTCGAGTTCTTGCAAGGGGTATCGTTTCTCGCTGATTATGGTTTCCTTCTTGCACAAAATAATACCAAATATAAATATTTACGTATTCAACAAAGGAAACTACCAGATGTGGGACGAGAATCTGAAGAAGTACATTGATGGTCTCAAGCTATTAACAGTTGGATTAAGGTATAGCCAATGTAGAAAGATGAAGTCTCCAATGATTAATCTGCAAATCCAGCGCCTAATGCTGCTGCTTCTCTCGGATCTCACTCAAGATAGCCGATGTATCTGGTCCTGTGAACCTATTGCGATGCTAAAAGACTACATGTTGCAGTGCTTTCTTCCCTGTCATCCCCACCACCTCCGGTACGGTAATGCCGAGGACCAGAGCTAATAACAACTCCATATGGGGTTTGGCAAGAACTTAAAATGCTCATCCAACACCCACTGATTGCTACTACATCCACAAGCTTAAGCACCTCATTTTTTCATAAGTCGAGAATTCAAAAGCTTGCCGCATCCAGCCCTTTAAACTTAACCAATATGGAAAAGTTTATACAAACTTCCTCTCGTCTGGGCCGAGAGAGATCTTTCTCCGCATCGTCCTCAAAGAAGAGAATCATTCCACCAACATCCCTCTGTGTAAGAGGTGACACTCTCCTTGAAATCAAAACCGGGAAAAACTACAAAAGTCATAGCCGTCTGCTATCTTGTGTGAAGGTCTATTTGGGGCCGGTAGATACAGCGATCCTCATTTCGAAATGAGGGTCGAGGTTATGGATGATGCTTCGACGTCACACGTTAATGTGAGTAATCGTTTGTTATTTGAAGAATTTGAAATACAGTTTGAGTCTTTTTTAGATTTGATCGTAAGTGGTCACTTCATATCTTGCAAAAAATTTTTATCAAACTTTATCAAATTTGTGTCTCTATCTTTGCATTCCCTTAAACTTTATGTCGGGGCTTTAATTTATTGGTTCGCAAATCGTGGTTTGTACGATGTTGCTTTTAGTATGGTAATCGCTTAGACAGTGGCGGATCCACTTGAAGGCTAATAGGATAAGTTGACACCAGTTAAATACTAAAAACTTGATTTGTAGGCTAGGTTCAGTAATCATCTGCGGCTCTGTTGGTTAGATAGTGGCATGAATGAACCCACAAAAGTTGAGTTCGTTTCTCTATGGTACCTTGAACTTTTTCTTAGCATTTAAACAAGATTTTATTTACATAGTGACTCTACATAGATCTATTAATGAAAGTATTTGGTGCACAAAAAAATGTATACTCTAATTAACTAGATTTACAAGAACATGCTTAAATACTAGAAAATTAGCTATCTTTGTTTTTGGGATTTACATGTTAATGGATTTTTCTCAAAGTACTTTAATGGTTTCAAATATTACATATCAATAACATCTAAAGCTTTTTAAAAAATATTTTTTTTTCTCAATTAGTTTTGCTAGTACATTACGAAAAGAAAAAGAAAACAATGTTATTGGTCAGATCCTTGTTTAATACTCTCTCCGTTTTTAATTGTTATTGTAAGTAGTTTTAAATTTTTTTTTTTGTATCAAAATGTAAATAGTTTACAAATATCTAGATAATTTTTACATTTATTGGATATAGTGTAACCATTCAAATAATATCAATTTTTTTATAATTGATTGAACTAATTAATTAAATATTATTTTTTTTAAAGTACCAACTTTTTGAATATTAGTGTTTTTAGTCTAAACTACTTACATACATTATGAAACATTATGAAACGAAGGGAGTAGTATTTCTTAGATCAGCTACGTGAAGGTGTATGGTTAAACTGTGAAACGCGGATCATCATTGATCGCTTTTTCCCTGCCACAGAAAAAAAAAACATGAATATATCAGTCAATAAGCTCCAAAATTCGGATTAAAAAAATAAAAAATTCAAAAAACCTGAATTCAAGGAGGGAAAATCCCTCTCGAGCAGAAGACGAAGAATCTTCTGGTGATTCGACAAGGTATCTCGATGCGATCAAATTCAAATTAGGGTTTTAGGTTACAAACCTTCAAAGATATCTCGATTAGTTCCAAGGATTTCGATTTTCGATGTGCATAGTTTCGAAAATTTGAAACTTAATTATTAGGTTTTGGTAGATTTTTATTTCATATTATTAGGTTCGTGAAATACCCAAAAAACGATTATCTGATCTCGCCCCCAAAGTTTTGATTTTTTTGTTTTTTTTGTTTCTGATTGATTTCATGTGATAGTTTGTGGGATACACTCTTTATTCACACATTCATGATGAAACAACCCTTTCAAGCGTTTTAACGTTTGATTTTGAATTTTTATGTTTTGTTCAGTGAGAGGTTAAGTTAAAGGTTGAAACTTTCCTGCTCTGATCAGCCTTTAAAGGATGAAAGACCATTAGTATCAACATGGGTGTGCCCAAAGATGAATCTGACATCTGATAAACACGCTGATGCGACTCATCTGATTGGTGGTTATTAGAGAGTGACTCAAGGAGTTGGAGACTAGGGTTTGCATCTCTTAGGTGATGATTTTTGGATTCTAGACTTCCATGACAGTCATAGCATGAAGGTTGGGAGGTTTTTAGATGGATAAAGGGGATTGTAATAAAGGGGATTGTAATAGGACACTCTGTGAGATTGTGGGTCTGCTAAAANTCAGAGCAGTTCCAGAAAAAAGATGAGAATGATGGTCGTGAAGAAAGTGAAGCACCTTCTCCCCCAGATATTTCGGATGATCAAGTGGCAGAGCCGGTGGATTTCGAGAACAATGGACTTTTGTGGGTTCCACCTGATCCAGAAAACGAAGAAGATGAGAGAGAAAGCTCTTTGTTTGACGAGGAAGATAATGAGGGAGACGCCTCAGGTCCGTGGGGATACTTACGGCCTTCCACTAGCTTTGGAAGTGGAGAGTTCCGTAGCGAGGATCGAACAAGTGAGGAGCACAAGAAGACTATGAAGAATGTGGTTGATGGGCACTTTAGAGCTTTGCTTGCACAGCTGTTGCAAGTGGATAACCTCCCTGTGAGCGATGAAGAGGGCAAAGAGGGCTGGTTAGAGATTATCACCTCCCTTTCTTGGGAGGCGGCTAACTTACTGAAGCCTGATATGAGCAAAAGTGGAGGAATGGATCCTGGTGGCTATGTCAAAGTAAAGTGCTTAGCTTCCGGGTTCCGACATGATAGGTTATAAAAGACACAAAACTTTATCCCAATAGACTAGTGCTGAGTTGATAGTACTTCATTTTATGTAATCTGTATTCTTGTTAAGTTTCATTTTTTAGTAATCCATGTATTACATTACAGCATGGTGGTTAAGGGAGTTGTTTGCAAGAAAAATGTGGCTCATAGGAGAATGAAAGCAAAGATTGAGAAAGCTCGACTATTGATTCTAGGCGGTGCCCTTGAGTATCAAAGGGTCTCAAACCAGTTCTCAAGTTTTGATACTTTGCTGCAACAGGTGAAATTTAAGTGCAGCCTCCATATTTGTTGCAATGGAATTTTCTCATTATTGCCTAAACTCTTTTACATTTTTGCACTTATATTTTTGTTTTCAGGAAAAGGAGCATCTAAAGATGGCTGTTGCAAAGATTCACGCTGAACGTCCAAATATTCTACTAGTCGAAAAATCAGTTTCTCGATTTGCGCAAGAGTATCTTCTAGCCAAAGACATATCTCTTGTTCTAAACATTAAGAGGCCACTTTTAGACCGCATTGCTCGCTGCACTGGTGCTCAGATAATTCCTTCAGTAGATCACCTCTCCTCTCAAAAGCTGGGATACTGTGAGAATTTTCGGGTGGATACGTTTCTTGAAGAACATGGTCAAGTTGGAAAGAAAGCAGTGAAGACGTTGATGTATTTTGAGGGTTGTCCAAGGCCATTAGGCTTTACAGTAAGCACTCTTAGACATTAGAATTAAAAATGCAGAGTAGAGTTCTTATATCTGATTGCTTCATAACGTTAATTGTCCTTTCTTCTTCAGATTTTGCTTAGGGGGGCTAATGAGGAAGAGTTGAAAAAAGTGAAGCATGTGGTCCGATATGGAGTTTTTGCAGCTTATCATTTGGCACTCGAGACATCGTTTCTTGCTGACGAAGGAGCCTCACCAGAACTCCCCTTGAACTCCCCCATTACGGTAGCTCTTCCAGATAAATCTACAAGCATTGAACGTTCCATATCTACTGTGCCAGGTTTCACTGTCTCTTCCATACATGATAAATCTCCAACATTGGTATCTGGTTTCGAACCACAACGAGCAAACAGTGTCCCAGCATCAGAGTTGCTTTTAACCACTGCCAATCTATCAATCCAGAAGGATATAAATCCTTTGATACCCAATGGTTCAGGCTGGCAGGCTAGAGAAAAAAATCCTGGTTTCATATTTTCACGCTGTAATGTTTCATTGACTTTGCCTGACCGTGTGATTGAGGGAAGAAACTCAAATTTGGCTGAAAGATCTGCACTGGCAGACACACCAGCAGACATATTGTCTGAAGGCTTTGTGCGGAAGACTTCTCAAAGTAGTACGAGCGTTATAGTAGAGCACCAGGACAATGGTTCAGACCTTACAACCATCCAACAACAAAACAGTGAGAATTCAAAGGAACCACAATCTCAAAAAGAGGAATTTCCTCCGTCACCCTCTGATCACCAGAGCATTTTGGTTTCTCTATCGTCCCGATCAGTGTGGAAAGGAACTGTGTGTGAGAGGTCTTATCTCTTCCGGATAAAATACTATGGTAGTTTTGATAAACCATTGGGGCGGTTCTTGAGAGATCATTTGTTCGATCAGGTAAGTTTTGCTTTCTCTTATATATTGACGTGACTTCTCTATTACAGCTTACAGAATAATTTGGTAACCCAAATAAATGCTCAAAATCGCAGGGTTACAGGTGTCGTTCATGTGAGATGCCATCAGAAGCTCACGTTCACTGTTACACTCATCGACAAGGCAGCCTTACTATATCTGTGAAAAAGCTCCAAGATTATCTCTTAGCTGGTGAAAAGGAGGGGAAGATCTGGATGTGGCATAGATGTCTGAGATGCCCCCGACCTAATGGCTTTCCTCCAGCAACTCTACGAGTGGTGATGTCTGATGCAGCCTGGGGATTGTCGTTTGGGAAATTTCTGGAGCTCAGTTTCTCAAATCACGCAGCTGCCAGTAGAGTAGCATGTTGTGGCCATTCTCTCCATAGAGACTGTCTTCGCTTCTATGGGTACTTTTTTCTTACATGTCTTATTAAAAAATATGTGTTATTTTTTCATTTGCTCTAACAAGTTGTGCTCATGCAGATTTGGGAACATGGTTGCTTGCTTCCGATACGCTACTATAGATGTTCATTCGGTCTACCTTCCACCATCAGTTCTTAGTTTCAACTATGATAATCAGGAATGGATACAGAGAGAGATAGATAAGGTTAAACATCTGTGATTTTCTTGGATGCAGTTGATTTTTTACTGATTCTCTTTCTTTTTTATCAAGCAGGTGGCAGAGAGAGCAGAGCTTCTGTTTTCTGAAGTATTAAATGCTATTAGTCAAATTGCAGTGAAAGGTTCTAGGCGTGGAATTGGTGAACTCGAAGAATTGCTGCAAAGAGAGAAAGCAGAATTTGAGGTAAAAAGTTATGTTCTATATTGAAGAGTAGATTCAGCGGTGCAAGATAAATTGTTCTTACGTTTCTTCCAGGAGAATATGCAAAGGATGTTGCAGAGGGAGGTGAAGGAAGGCCAACCTCGTGTGGAAATTCTTGAGCTATACCGGCTTCGCAGACAGCTGATATTTCAGTCTTATATGTGGGATCACCGCTTGATTAATGCATCAAATTTACAGAAGCTTGAGAGTAGTGATGACACAAAGCGAGAAGAAAATGAGAAACCACCCTTGGCTAAGAGCCAGACGCTCCCTGAGATGAATGCTGGGACAAACTCTCTTCTTGCTGGCTCAGAGGTTGATCCGAATCCTGATGGTGGTTCGACTGGTGACACTGGCTCGTTAAATAAGGTTCAGAAGGAAGCTGATACAACTTTAGATTTGATTCAAGAAAAGGAAGATATGGGAGAAGTTTCTCCCAGCAATACCTTACCTGATACTTCTGATCCTGTGGAAAATAAACTCGATGTTCGCAGGACACAGTCTGATGGCCATTTAGTAATGAAAAATCTTTCAGCCACTCTTGATGCAGCATGGATTGGCGAACGTCAAACATCAGAGGAGATTCCAACAAATAATAAGATCTTGCTTCCTCCTTCCTCCATGTCAATCTCAGAGGGGTTAAAGCCAATAGATCTCCCAGAACAGCAAAAGGAATCCAAGCTAGCCTATCCAGTTTCACCTGCTTTGCCAAGTAAAAATTATGAGAACTCAGAAGATTCTGTAAGCTGGTTAGGCATGCCATTCCTCAGTTTCTACCGCTCCATCAACAAGAATTTTCTGCTTAGCTCTCAGAAGCTCGATACATTTGGCGAACATAGCCCTGTATATATCTCATCTTTTAGAGAGGCAGAGCTTCAAGGTGGACCAAGGCTACTTCTGCCTGTGGGTATAAATGATATTGTTGTTCCGGTGTATGATGATGAGCCCACAAGTATGATCGCATATGCCTTGATGACACCTGAATATCAACGCCAAATTTCTGTTGAAGGGGAATCTCTAGTTTCATATCTTTCGGAACTGAACATCCCTCGCCCAGTTGATGACACCATTTTTGACCCTAGCAGAAGCAATAGTTCAGTGGATGAGAGTATACTTTCAATGTCCTCATCTCTGCGTCTTGACCCACTTTCATATACAAAAGCTTTCAATGCTCGAGTCTCATATGGAGAAGACGGCACTCTTGGGAAAGTGAAGTACACGGTTACCTGTTACTATGCTAAACGGTTTGAGGCGTTGCGAGGTATATGTCTCCCTTCGGAACTTGAGTTCATAAGGTCTCTTAGCCGGTGTAAAAAATGGGGAGCTCAAGGTGGAAAGAGCAATGTCTTCTTTGCTAAAACCCTGGACGATCGTTTCATCATCAAGCAAGTCACCAAGACAGAACTGGAATCGTTCATCAAATTTGCACCTGCTTACTTCAAATACTTATCTGAGTCTATCAGCACGAAAAGCCCAACTTGCCTGGCAAAAATATTGGGAATCTATCAGGTACTTTAACTGCTAAGTTGAGAGATTTTTGCTGGTCATGTTTGACTCACTTGTGATGAGAGCATGTATTTGTGTTAATAGGTCGCGACCAAGCAACTTAAGAGTGGGAAAGAAACAAAGATGGATGTTCTGATAATGGAGAATCTTCTCTTTGGAAGAACTGTGAAGCGGCTTTATGACCTCAAAGGATCTTCCCGGGCGCGATACAATCCTGACTCTAGTGGGAGCAACAAAGTCTTGCTGGATCAGAACTTGATTGAAGCTATGCCGACTTCTCCCATTTTTGTCGGTAACAAAGCAAAACGGTTGTTGGAAAGAGCTGTCTGGAACGATACCGCCTTTCTTGCAGTGAGTTTTACTCTCATGCAAATCATTTACTCTTTGTAAATTTTATAAACGTATGTATCTTGATTGTGTTGTGTTTTCAGTTGGGTGATGTGATGGATTACTCGTTGCTAGTAGGCGTGGATGAAGAAAAAAACGAGCTAGTTCTCGGGATCATCGATTTCTTAAGGCAGTACACATGGGACAAACATCTAGAGTCTTGGGTGAAGTTTACAGGAATCTTAGGAGGCCCCAAGAATGAAGCACCAACAGTAATCTCGCCAAAGCAATACAAGAGAAGATTCAGAAAGGCAATGACGACTTACTTCCTCATGGTTCCTGATCAGTGGTCTCCCCCTGATGTCATTGCTAATAACTCCAGGTCTGATCAACCAGAAGAAACCTCTCAAACCGGTACGCAAGCAGAGTGATATATTTATGAATCCTCAAGATGTCCAGTTTTTTTTTTTTGTGGTATAGAAATTGGTTTTGTGCATATGGGAACACTATTCTTTGGTTATGATTCTTCTCTTCTCTTGGATATGGATTTTGTTTGCATCTTTTAGATTATGTGTCGTTCAGGTAGAGTTTTAGATGATTGTCTGAATGATTCATTAGAAAGATGTGAGATGATTTCAGTTAGTATCCTATCTGTACAAAAACTACAGTTTTTCTTGTGTATATGAGATTCTTTTCTAATAGTTGAGAAGACAATGAAACCAAAATCTGGACTTATATTCATGTTTGTGTGTTCTTACAAAAGAGAAACAAGAAAGAAGCAAATGGCTGCTTCTTTCACAGCCTTATCTACACATTCTTATTCAAGAGGCCTTTTTGAAGATATAACATATTTTGATTTTTAAGAGAGAGTTTAGAGCAAGTCAAAGCTGCTCCATTTGATCATTTTTAACTCTTGTTGTGAAGCAGCTTCCTGTCTTTGACCATCACCCTTCTGTGCAACTCTCAGTTCCTGATAACTTCTTTGCAAAAGATCAAGAATCTCCACCTCTCTGTTTTTTATAAACCAATCTCGGTAACTAAAAACATTGAAACAGGATTGATCTGATGATTATGAATTAGGAAGTTATCATTACCTTGAGAAAGAAGTTACTATTGGACTCTCTGGGGGACAACGAGGACCTTCATCATACCCTTCACATATAACCTCTCCGTTATCATCAGTGTAACAAATGATCCCTTGCACTGGATCTTCATATACCTGTTTACAAACACACAAAACCGATTAGATTCTCAAGAAAATCAAGTCCCGTTTCTAGACAACAAGAAGAAAGGATCTTACAGTGTTCTTGGTGGAGTATCTTATTGGTTGAGGAACTGTGACTTGCTTGACTTTAACTTGAACGTGACTCTGTTGAAGCATCAAAGTCTTTGATCTTACTGTCTTTGAAACAAAACATTGTGTTTGAAGAGGAAGATAAAGTTTAGTTGAATATGCCATAACCTCTCTCTGTGTGTTTTTTTTTTCAGATGAAATTTGATCTGCTCTTCTTTTTGGGACAAAATGTTTGGTTTATAGGTCCCAAGAAGTTAACTAAAGATAATGTCTTAGTTTAATGATTGGTTGAATCTTAGTTTAATATTTTATAATGTAAATAGTCACAAGATGGAAATATTATAATGGCCGATAAGAGTGGTCATCTTATTAACATGTTCATAATGTCTATGTCGTGGGGTCATGACTCTCATATTATGAGTAAATTACTAAATTGTAAAGTTATTCTTTCTTTTAATAATGGTTCGTTTTTCTACTTACTTATCATCTAATGAAACGTTGGCCAGTCGATTTTTCCTGTAATCGTTGAATTATGTGCAATACATAAGTGTCTACTCAGTGGGGTGTGACTATGAATATATTGGTGTTGTTTTAAAAAATATATTTAATATGTCGCTTATGTAGGTTGATATGTGCAGTACATAAAATGCTTTCACAAATTTCATCGTGAGATGACAACTTGGTATATTTTTGTAATAGTATTTGGATTTTTTACTCGCTTACTGAGACTAATAAAATACAACATAAAATTAGTTTAAGTTGTTGACAAAAATAACTAGTTTAATTAAATATTTCTTAGTTATAGGCTTTGAACGAAAATACAGTACAATGCAGATTAAATGCAGTACATTATATATATAAATTAGTGGTTTATTATCTGCCGCCCAATGACGAATTATTTCTTAGTTAATTAAACTTTGGCACGTGTCCATCCTAATGAAATGTAAGTTTTTGGTTTATGTCAAAATGTCAATAATTGGTGTATAGTTAATGATGTGATTAGAGGAGTGATTACTTGTAGGCTACACATGGAGACATCGTCGTATAGTTGCTCGGAAAAAGTCGTCTCTTTCCAACGTCAGTAAGGTATGTCCTATAGTAATGTTATCTCGCTTGTTTAATTAATTAGTAATACAAAATTATACATGAAAACGAATATTCCTCTTTCAAATTAAATAAACTTATATGAATCTTTATTTTGTTTTCTTATAGAAAACTACAAATGTTTCATTAGTTTCCGAGTCATCAACAACTGGCCACTCATAACCAAAAAAGCATACATTAAAACTCTAAATGATGGAATGAATCATATCTGTCAAGGTAGGTCACAAATCGTTGGAGAAAACTTCCAGAATTGCTTATAACTAAAAAAGAAAATTAATGCTACTTGATTATTCTGTACTTAGTATATAAACTTTATATTAAAATTTATAACTAATACTTGTGGTCTCTATTTCAGGAGGTTGGGAGGTGATATACGTTACTAAAGTTATTCTCATATATCAGTTTTCTAGACCATCGTCCAGTTAAATCATCGTGTAGTGGTGGCCTAACTTATCGATATCGTACGATCTCTAAATTTAATAAAAGCAACTATATGATTATAAAATTTGATACAATACTTATTTATATTATCTTCTTAATTTAATTATATTATGATGGTGAAGTACTAGAACGTAGAAACCAACTACCACCAATGTTTTTAAGCCGATCCGCACACTGAACCTAATGACTTACCGGATCGATGGGTCACTGGATCGACCGCAAATTAATAAATAAATAAATTTTATTATATAATAATATACTAGCTATGAAAATAAATATATAAAAACTAAAATTTAATATTTTATAAATGTTTTTTAAAACATAAAATTATATTTTAAAAAAACAGTTAGAAAATATTAAATTTTTTTGTAACAATGTAAGAATTATGACATCTAAAAAAACCAAGATATAAAATTCATAAGTATTTAAATGTCTAATGTGAATAATAAATTAAATTTCAAATTCAAAATAAACCAAAAGTAAAAAAATCATTGTAATAAATTGTCAATAACGGAAATAAACTAACACCAAATCACATCAACTAATTTTGATTCTCTCTACCATCGTTCACTTCATTTTCTTCAGGTGGCATAGTGAAATCTTTATCTAAATCTAAAAATCACAAATATAAAACTGAAAAGAAAAAACCTAACTTTTTTTTTGCCAGTGCCTAACTTCTTAATTGAAAACTTAGAATATAAAACATAATCTAAAAACTAAAAAAAAAAGTAAAAGTTATTTATTGGTTCAACCGGTTGTTCAATCGGTATCGGGTTCCGGGTTTTAGTGGGTTTTTGCGGGTTTTATTGGGGTTTTTGCGGGTTTTTGAGGGTTTCTAAATATTAGATTTTTCACAAAATCTAAACCGAATTTTTTCTGGGTCACCGGATTTACCGGTTCAACCACAGATCCGGGTCGGGTTTCAAAACACTGACTACCACCACTACGAGTGAAAACTCTGTGAATGAGCGGGCTCTTGGAGCAACAATTTTGTATTTAAAGTTATGAATATAAATCTTTTCATATGGATAGTTATTATGTTTGTTATTAATATCTACTCATTCAGTTTCATTTTATTTGTCGTTTTAGGTTCATGAACACATATTAAGAAAACATATAATTTTGTATATTTCCAAAACAAAAACACAATTACCTATATATCTAGTCATATTTCAACCAATAGATAAATAAAGTGGATAATCTTATTAATGAATTTTTATATCTTGTATAATTACATGATTTTAGCCATTAATTCTTGTACATTTTGATCATATAGATTAAGAATTAGGCATCTTTAGAGTCCATATTGCATTCATTGTCCTTATTAGGTGTTGGAGTGTGCCATGGAGTGATTTGAGATGTTTGAGAGCATTGTAATCTAAAAAGGGGTGAATGATGAGCATGGATGGAGGCCTTAGAGAAATCTTCTAATTCTAAAATTTTGTGAAAACACAGCAAATTGAGTTAGCTTTCTAGTGGAAGTGGTTTCAAGTCATTTGGAGATGTAATGAAGGAGTTATGATCAATTTACTAGAGGCATATCCATCCTGGTCGAGCATCGCAGAGTGACCTTCCAGAGCGACACCATAAGGTAGCTCCCAACCCAGAGCGACCCACCTACGTTACTCGCCTTTTCATCACTGTGGAGGCAAAAAAAAAAAAAGGCCTGGANTAATAATCATCTATTTATAAATTAAATTAAATATTTTTTTTAAAAAATTGTTTAAAAAAATAATTTTTGAAAATTTTTTTTTTTTATTTTTGCGGGTTGGCGGATACGCGCGGTTGAATTTTGGCTGACCCCCACCCGCCCCGCATAAAAACACTCGACCCGCACCCGCACCCGCAAATCAAAATTTTCAAATCACTCGATCCGTACCCTCCCTGCAGTGGGTCAAACGGGGCGGGACCCGCGCGGATAATGACTCAAATTCCCAGCATGTGCCATAAGAAGCAAATTATTATTTCAAATTAACGTATATCATTTATGCTACTGAATTTATATTCCTATCATGTGAAAGAACTTTTTAGACAAGACTGCCTTGGGAACAACCAAAATGGAACTCTTCTTCTTAATCTTTACTTCCTCGTTCTCACTGAGCTTATATTCATGGCACTATAACGTTGCATGCAGGGACCTTCCTATGCATTGACATTCACCAATATGTATATGCCATACAATACTAGTCAAGAAACGTTCACAAATTATAAAAGATGTGACAGTTATTACTAAGTGCATATCTTAAAAACCAATCGAGTTCCTTCAATCACGTACGTACATGCCAACTCTCACGTCTAATTTGTCAACTCTCTAGTTGTATTTTGCGAATATCGACTAATCACAACTTATGCATCTGAAAAGTTGTTTCTCTTCTAAAGATTAAACAATCTATGTTAAGATGTGTAAGCCCATTTCAAGGCCCAAGTGTTCATCTAACCTAAATTGTTTGTTACTTAAGAGTATGAAGCTGATGATCAAATGAGAATTTTGGGTTTGTATTGATAAATTTTGTTTTTTTGTCTCCAAAGGACGGAGTATGACTGAGGAGTCGATACCTTTACTCCACGAAGGCCGTCTGTTTCAGATTGAGTATGATATTGAAGCTATCAAGGTAACGTCTCCAATACTCTATCTCTAAGCTACTATATTAATATTATACCTTCCATAAACATACATACTTATGATCCAACTTTCTGCAGTCTCGGCCTTTTAGAGTCTCCCTTCTCATTCATGGGCATAATGAAAATGGATCGAGCCTGTAAGTTCTTACTCGGCTAGCTTATATCATTTTCTGCCAGCTTGTAAGATGTAAGTTAAAATTTTGGTATACAACAATGTTAAACAAGTCAATCTTCTACAGGTACTACTACATAGATCCATCAGGACCATTCTGGCAAGGCAATGAAAAGGCCATAATTAGGTCGGGATCCGAAGGAGACTATAGTTACTTGCAAGAGAAATTCAACACGGTAACCTCCTGTACCAAGTATTTTACAGAATCTTTTCGTTAGTTTTTTCTTCTTTAAACTTCAACTTCACAATCACAAACTTCAAGAAGCTGAGACAATCTCTGTAACTATCTTAAAGCAAGTAATTAAACAAAAGATAAGCTCACTGAATCCCTTTTAACCAGGTTTAGCCTCATTTGATATGCACTCTGCTTTCCGGTTTAGGTGGCTCTAAGCAATGCCAACAATGCGAGTTGTATCAAGTGGTTAGAAGTTTCTGAACCAGACAGAAGTCTTGTATCGATGAGACTCTAAGATTAAAAGAGTGACTAAAAAGGAAATACAAGTTGGCGACAAACCCATGCGAAGATGCAGAGTATGGGAGAAGTATAGGAAATACAAAAGATGTGATCTGAAGGAGTAAGGCAGTCTGCTTGCTCACCAAGATTAACCTAAAGTACCTCTTGTTGTTTGGATATAAAAGAGGGTTTATGTTTTAGGTTAAAGGAGAGATCGGTGAACACAAGTAAGAGTGTTTGCTGAGAGAACTAAGAAACTAAGTCCTAAGTGTAATCCCTCGAGATCACAATGTAACCTCACGTTATAGTGGATTCCGAGAATGATTCTCAATGAAAGTTCAAGATCACAATACATTATTAGTTATTACTTCAAACCATTACATAAAAGTCATAACAGAGCTAGAACACCGATCATACATAACGGTCATAAGGGATGCAAGTTTGGTTCAACCAACCATCTTGGTTGATGAAGATATCAACGGAGTACTTTTGCGCCTCTGCTTCCGTCATACTGGGTTCATACCCGGTCCAGTTTACACGGCTTCCCAGACCCGAACCCGGTCCAGAGTTCTTGAACTCTCCATACCTCAGCGTCGTAGGGGGTGCTTCCTTATTCCAGGCGATCCAACCTCTAGGCTCAACTATGTCCCCGAGATACGTCTTCATAACCAGAACAGTCGCAAACGGCTTCCACGGCCTTCCAAGATATGTTGTGAAATGTTCCCCTAGGTATGGACCGATGGTGCTGTTAACAATCACAAACCCGGACTTGGCAAACTGATCCGAGGCAGCCTGCGCCGTAATAGTATTGATTTGATTCGGAAGTGGCTTTCTTGAGAGGATGTTACATCTCTGGAAGATGGTAGCTGCGTAGCCGAAGATGAAGTCCACGGTTCCGACGATATCGCATTCTCGATAGAATTGTTCGCCGGCGTGTGCGTACAACGTGTCCTGGAAGCCTTCGAAGGTGCACCGGTACATGACGGAGAAGGTAGACATGGAATGAAAAGCCACTGCTTGGTTCTTTTCCGGTCCGGCGGTGTTGACGAACTTCATATCCATTGCCACAAAACCTCTTCCACGAACCGCTGTAAAAGTAACAACCAAACCACAAGAAAGGACTTGAGTAAGAAGGAATCTAACGAACCAACACTAACGTATCAGAGTTTAAAATGACAAAACCTAACCGAACGACAATTACTTGAGTAAGAAGGAATCTAGTAAACCAACATTAAAAGTAAATCAGGACTTAAAGATTACAAAAACAAAACCTAACCGAACGACAATTACTTGAGTAAGAAGGAATCAAACGAACCAACACTAACGTATCAGAATTTAAAATGACTAAAATCAAAACCTAACAGAACGAACAATTACTTGAGTAAAAAAGGAACCTAGTGAACCAACACTAAAGTAAATTAGGACTTAAAAAATTACTAAAAACAAAACCTAACCGAACGACAATTACTTGAGTATATAATGAACCAACACCTAACGTAAACACAAATTTAAGGCTTTTGGAACCAAACCGAAAACAGGAGCTAACGGATCAAATGAACTAACACAGAAATTAGCTGTAGACTTACAGAAAGTTGCTGTCTGAAACGTTGTGAACAGAGGATTGTCCACCCTATTCAAGCTAGCGGAGACAATGGTCTTCGTATTCCCATCTCCAAACATAACCACATTGCTCTTCTTTGGCGGCAAGATCACGTTTTCACGGTAGAGCCCTCCCTTGACGTGGATCACGAATTTCGAGCTCCCACTTTCGGGAACTTTCACCACGGCCTCACTGATGGTTAGAAAATCTCCTGTTCCATCACTAGCCACCGTGACATTGGGAATCCACTGACACGTTAGAAGAGACTTCTGGTCGTCAGGACCAAACCAGTACGGGAAACTCCTTTCATCTAGTTTGGGTAAGCCTTTGGATAAGAGACGTAAGCATTTGCTCACTAGTTGCCTCCCTTTCCTCAACGAGTCTTTCAGTGTCTTAATCACGTCTTCGTTCCTCCGATAGGTTGAGAAATCTAACTCCTCAAAAGCATCCAAACAAGTGTCGTGATCGACTAAAGCATACGACAATTTCCCCCGTAGCTCGTCTTTTTGAGTATCTGTCAAAAGCTCCCCAAAGCCGTGAAGACTTTGGACCGTCTCCTTCAAACTATCCAAAGAATCGATGATCATCTCATCGCATAGCTTCAACCCCACGTTAACAGATTCATCGGATGATGCCAAGGTTGTTGGTAAACCTATGAGCTTTGAATGTACTTCGACTGTTTGAAGAAGAGAAGCTCGGATGATGCCAAGGTTGCCTCCAACGATCCTTCTCCAATAGTCAAGAGCAGGAAGATGAAGGCTGCTAGAACCATTCTTAGTGTCGAACAAGGTTAAGATCAGATTAGGAAGGCAAGTAAGCTAGAAATGCTGCCAAGAAAGAAGAGTAGCCAACTCTGGTGCAGCTAAGTACCAGAAGCCTTCTTGTCTCCACTAATTAACTCGCCATTTTTTTTGAACGTCTCTGTTTTGTGGGTTTCTGCTTTGTCTTAACCCTTAAGTGTCTTCTATTATTATCAAAGTTTTAATAAAAGCAATATGAATACTGCAATGCTTAAAATCATTAAGATGGTAGTGTTGTTAGATATTACAAAGTGAGCTTACTTACTATAAATAGCATTCCCTTTAATATTTATATACATGTTATTTTTTAATCTAATCGACCAATTAACACTTGCTCTTGTATACTCTATTATTTTAGTAATAATATGACCCGTGACTACTGATGGGAACCTTACAAACCTTACACGAGTTTGTAAATTAATCATTCCATCGTCTTAGTGTGCATTTTCTTCTTCTTTGTAACCACAAGATAAAGCCTTGTTTTGCTTAGAAATATCTATGTTTTCTATTTTTAAATTATTGAAATTAAAACTCTAATGCTAACGGATAAATAAATGAATTTTGTGAACATATGTCATGCTCGTAAAAAATTATGGTCTTGATAGAAAATATAATATGAGAATTACAATATTGTTTAACATTTAACAATGCTCCATTATTATTATTTTTTTTTCTCAAAAAGTGTCGTGTAGAATTTCAAAATCAGTTGATTTCTCTTCGTTAAATATTCGACATTAACATATTACAATAACCAGTGCCGTGCCTACTCGAGAAGAAAAGAAACCTTCGCTTGGGGCATCATTGTTCCATATAAAACTGAAGGAGAGACTTGTTTACAAATTTTTTATTTTGTTGTTTATTAATCTAATAAATGCTTTTGTTTTGGTTAAGTTTGTAAAATCTAATCAAAACGCATTTATTCATTCATACTTATCTATTTTTATTAATTCATTTACAACTATTATTTAACTATATACCTATTTGATAGTTTTACAAATATGTAAAAAATGCACATAAATTTTTTAAACCAGTATACATTTATATGTAGATTTTGTATATAAATCATGATACAACCCTACAAATGATTTGGTAGTTATTTTTATTAAAATTGCATTTTAATTACTATAACCATGAAAATCTATATATATATATATATATATATATATACTTGCTTAGGCAACATAAAGCGTGGGATGATTTAATATCAAAAACCTTCTTTTATTTAGTATTCATTTCAATTTCTTAAAACTTAATATAGTCTATGGTTGACTGATTGTACGTGGTATATATGTTTTCGAGAACGTAAATTGATTTATTTCAATTATTTTATTTCTTAAGAATGAAAACCAATATATACATCTAATGGGAGATTCTTTTTTGTAACCATTCACAATTTTGCAATGGTGTTGACATGTAACCTTTTGATGTGTAAAGGTAGAATTGTTTTCCTTTTTAATATGTGCTTTGTATCCATAATTCACATTGTTCGTTTGAGATGCATGGTTATTTGAAGTTTTTTTCGTTGATCATTGTAGTTGTTGTAGCATTATTGTTGTTGTGGTGGAGAATGCAACAAAACGCACAGATTCCTTTTACCAAAACAAATGTTATAAAATTTCATCAAATTAATTAGTATTTATTTTGCTTTTTTTTTGTAACTGTATTTTGCATTTTCTTGATGTAAAGTACTTACTATTCATGTTTTCTGCTCTCTATGGGCATTTCAGTGTATCAAAATTATATTTTTCCCATTCTCATTCGTTTCATAATTGAACAACTATTATTAAAATATAAAAGTTTTTTTTTGGACAAAAATATAAAAGTTTCTTAACGGGTCAAACTAGAGCCTTACTAAAAGTGGAAAACAAATTGATTTTATGTCACACCGAGTCACTTGTTGGAAGTGTTGTCAGGTTCATGTTTCACATATTCCATTCCAATAGTCCAGTGTCGCCAGGATAACATGATGTCTAAAGTAAAGACAAATTTTGAGCCACCTAAGATATACATTTTTAAAAGAAGTATCAAATAATGTAGGTTTTGTGTTAGAACTTGAGACCTATAACTCAAAGTAGAACACAACCAACACACAATACTTTGTGAATTAGGCCCCAGTATTTTGCACTTTGTTATGTCGAAAGCAAGCTTCCTCTGGTTTGAGTTAGAGCCAAGCTTATCTGAAGTCTTATACGCATGTAGTCTTCCATGAACATTTTTATAAGCACTACTAAATTAAAATATCTTACTCTAAGAATATTCAAAAATAAATTGATTAGCTTCTAGATGATATGCAAATCATATGTATCAAACTGTTGGCGTGTCAGGACATACTGATAGGATGGTATTTTTTTTTAACTTCTGTATTCGTAATTTACAAAAAATAAATATTAAGTTCTCTAAAAACAAAGCTAAATCATCGTTAGATTATCGGCAAATTTGCTTGCATGTTTTTTCTTTCTAGAATGGGCAATTGTCAATAATAGCAGATTTTGAGTTTTTGTCTCAAAAAAAAATGGCACTAGAAGGAAAAAGTCACAAAAATGACTAAAGGGTAAAATATCTCTAATACCCTTGGTTTAAAATTAAACAAACAAACAAAAATAAATAAAAACAAATAAAATAAAAATAAAAAAATGAAATTTTTTTTATAGTTTCAGATTATATGTTTTCAGATTCAAAATTTTTTATAATTTGTTTTTTGATTTTTTTTTTGAATTTTTTATTATTTTTTTTTTCAAATTTTCTTTTTATAATTCAAAAATACTTTTTGGAACTGTTTTTTAAATTTTTATTTTTAATTTTTTAGTATTTATTTTTATTTTATAAAATTTTAAACCCTAATTCCAAAACTTCACCCCTTAACGCTAGTTTAAAAACAAAAACTTGGTTTGGTGCTATCCTAGTATTTTTCTCTTCTAGAATTGACTTGGTTCTATTTATTCGGGATTTTTTGTGCATGATCTGCATGGTGACAAATGAAATACGTGATGCAAAAGTCAAATCATATATATCGGATTTTGTTTTTTTTATACCAACTGATTTGTAAAGAGATGTTGAAAAAGTTTCTAAGTTACCTTTTTTGAACTAAGGATTTCAATTTAAAACATAAACTATTACATAATAGGATTTTTAACGTTAAAACCCCTCAACTAAGTTTGTTTTGGGTAAAAAAACCCCAAACTAAGTATTTAATGAAAAAACTCTCAAACTAACGTTATTTAATGAATTAAACCCTAACATGTCATAATTACCATTTCTACCGGTAAATCTTTAATTTAGGGGTTTCTACAATAAGTAAACATAGTTAAGGGGTTTTACCATTAATTTTTTTTTTTTAAAAAAAATCAAAATTTTATAATATTATTTAAAAAATAGTAATTTTTTTTTGACAACATATGCGAGAACTAACTAACTGGACCGCGCGATTCAGAAAGCCAAACCGAAAGTATTGAATTGACATATAACATAGCTGAAGGAGAACTCCTCGCACCACTTGCAAGCTTGTCCGCCATAGTATTTTGTGCTCTTAAAATATGTCTGATCTGGAAGTTAGGGAAGAAAGTCGTACTGCGTCTAAATTCTTATATAATTTTTGTTATATTTTTTCAGTTTTTGCATTTTTAATTTTTACATATATAATGTTGATGTTAAAACACATCAAACTCATAAATTTACAAAAACAAATTAAAAATGTTAATTTTGAAAATTTAAATTACTAATTTTTAGATAATATTATTGTTTTTTATTTTATTTTTAATGGTAAAACCCCTCAACTATGTTTACTTAATGTAGAAACCCCTAAACTAAAGATTTACCGGTAGTATTGATAATTATGACCTGTTAGGGTTTACTTCATTAGATAAAGTTAGTTTGGGGGCTTTTACGTTAAATACTTAGTTTGAGAGTTTTTACCCAAAACAAATATAGTTGAGGGGTTTTAACGTTAAAAATCCTACATAATAAGACCAAAGTCTAATTGGCCAGAAAGAGTTTGCGTGTGAAACAAGCTTCATGATGTATTAAAAGAGGCTCAACTTCAACTTCACCCCCATCACCTAGAACTGTAAAACGAGAAGGACTCTCAAATGCACAATGGTTAGATATCGTGGTCTCTAGACAACAATGATAGATTCTAGGACCTCATTGCTGATAATGTTGGATGGAGTAGAATTCATAATTGGTGTATCAAAGGGAATAGATTGTGAATCTATTAATGTGGTTAAAGTGGTAACTGAGTTAAGCGGATCAATGGGTTGCTACGAGATGGGACCAAAACCGTTTGACTACATATTCTACAGTTAATTAAAATATCTAATCAAAAATCAATACTTACATTTCAAATCATCTATAAATGTCCAATTAATTTCTTACTTATTTTCAAAGATATTTTACCCAATATAATTTTTTTAGCAAATATTAAAATTTTGTTATGGTAAGCAAATTAAATGAAAAGGCGGAATATATTTTGATGATGACCAAAAGTCCTATAAATTGATCTTTAGCTTGCAAACCAATTGTGTTTTCTTCAATAGACGACAAAATGAGTTTCACAAAGATGTTTGTAACTTACTTTTCTTTGTGTGGTTGTATTGGTTATTTCTGTTTCCATCCAACCCCATAAGGCGTCCGGTATGGTTTCATCACCTAAATTACTGCAACTAATTATTTTTTATCATTAAAACCAAAAGCAAAATATTCACAAATAGTCTATGCTGTGCTTTTCGTGTGAAAATGATGAAAATGATGGAGTTTTATGAATATAATTTTTAGTTTATACATAGTAATTATAATAATGTAATGTTTGTGTATATTTGTGCAGATAGCACAAAGAAATATGTTCCGGTTGGTGTTACATGCTTAAGTACTGAGTACATTTTCATCGAGAGAATGTGAGGGTTATTGCATATCAAAGGGGTACAATAATGGAGAATGTCGTCCTTTGGATCTTGTAAAACTTGTAGCACCTGAGCATTGTTGTTGTTATTATTTACATCGTTGATCTGCTAAATTTCTTATTCTTATCTTTGCTATGAGAAGTATGCGATTTTAGTATAACAAAATCCCATCAAATAAAAATTCCTTTAGTTCGGTATGCTCATCCCCCAGTAGTTTAATTGAGAAGTCACTTAAGTGATTTCTGTTGACGTGTCGTTCATAGGAGAGTTTTTCAATTAATTGTTATAATTTGATTGATTGATGGTTTTTAATTTTTTATTTATTTAATTAAAGTTTTTAAAAGGAAAATAACCATAGAATTAACTAATCTAATATATGTTTCCAAACATACAAATAAACATTTTAAATATAGATGAATTAATATAATTTATTTATAGAAACAATTAAATATCATAGATTACATTATATAAATTGATAATATACATTTAAATATATATGATACTACAAAAACATTTATAAAAACGGTTTTTAATATATTTATATACAATAAATCATAGATTCCAGAAAACTAATTAGTGTAAACCTAATAATATTAATTAAACTCACTCTTTCACCCTATATATATATATTCTAAAATTCTTCAAATGAATGCAAAACAGTCAAATATATATTATTTAAAAAAATTATCATCATTTTCCAATGATAATGTGATATCATAGATAAGTTATCACTTTTAGAAATGATAAACATATTTTTATATTTTAAAACATAAAAATTATATGGTAAGTCATTTAAAATTATATTGATAAAAAATGCTATTTAATTCATCCATTAATATAAACAGATGAATTAAATTATTATATAGTAAGTCACTTAAAATTATATTATATGATAATTCATTTTTTTTTTTTTTTTTTGAAACACATATGATAATT
>QGKV02001507.1:31187348-31263871 GCA_003260655.2 Brassica cretica | reverse complement strand
ATTTTTTTTTTTTTTTTTTGAAACACATATGATAATTCATTTAAAAGTATTATATAGTAAGTCTTTAAAATTAAATTAATCATAGTATTTTTCACATATTTTTGTAGAGTTAATACTCTATTAAAATAATTCATATAGCTTTGCTTGTAATAAAATTAGCATGCTTGTTTTGAATAGTAAAAAAATAACGGAGACATAAATAAAAAACAAGAGGAAAGAATAATAAAATATGTTTGTTGCGTTCTTGGTTCTTTTATATTCTTATGTATTTAATTTTATTTGTCTATCGAGATGCATGTATTTTTTTTGTGTTATTATAAACGAGAACTAATTAGTTTTATATGTTTTTAAAACATTGTGATAAATTGAGTAAGAAAGATCAATAAAAACGAAATGTTCTACAATTATTAAAGTCAAAGATAGAAAATATAATGATTTATGGTAACTAATTGCAGAATTGGAGAAATAATATATTTTTTTATCAATTTCTTTATCAATTACTTATATATAATTTAATAAAATACTTTTAACCTTTTTTATTGTAAAAAAAACTAATGGTTATATATTCTTATATAAAAGAATTAGATTTGTAGGTAAAATATTATTAAAACTTTTTTATTTTTTCTAAATTCCACACAAAAACATTTACAAAAATATCTTCATGATAAAAGCATCTGATCATTGTATTTGTCCTACACAAAAAAAACACTATTTTTTATTTCTTGAAAGCTAGAGTATTCCTGTTTTTTTCAAGTGTTAAAATAAAAGATAAAGTAATTCTACACCTAATTATCTGAATTAATTATAATATTGCTTTTATGTAAGAGAAATTTTTGTAATGACTAAGGTTTATGTTGTTGAACTATTTTAAATCTCATTGATCTTCTAAAAATATATAATGAAATTTTTGATTATCCAACTACCTGAAATTAAAATTTTAAATTTTAAAATTTTAATTATTATTCAAAAATTATAACAATGTAAACATAATATATATTTCTTCATATAATATAATGGGATTTTTTTTATGTTTACCACTTTCAAGGTACCACTTTTCATCTTTACCACCACTAAAGAGACATTTTCAAAAATACATTCTTCATTAAATGCCATAAGACTCTTATACCCTTTTATCTATATATAATAATTCATTATTTAAATAAATAAAACTAAAATTTTTTTTTTTTATGTTTTCGAATTATATTTTTTCAGATTCCAACTTTTTAATAATTTTTTTTTCAATAATATTTTTGAAATTGTTTTTTTTAGTTATTATTTTTTAAAGTTTTTTTTTGAAAATCGAAAATTATGTTTGAAGCTATTTTTTAAAATTTTTTTTATATTTTTTAAGTATTTTTTTTATATTTATTAGAATCCAAAATTTCTCATTCGAAAAATTCTACTCTACGCTTCAACTATAAACCCTAAGTTTAGATTAGTTAACCATAGGGGTATAAATATCTTTTAATCTTCATTAAAAGTGAGAGGAAAAATGATTAGTGTAAACGTGAAAATTGGTATTATGAATGTAGTATTTAAGGCAATTTTCCTAATATAATTACCTGTAAAATTGTGAGCAAACACCTAATTTTATTTGAAACACACGCAATCCCGACTAAATTTATAATGGCATCCACGTCATTTTTTTTTTCATCCACGTCTTTACATCAGTCAACATTGCAAACCATGTTTTGGGTTTTTTAAGAATCAATATGTTACACTATGGATGAAAATAGTGATCATACAAGAAATTTTTTTGTAAATGGAATCAATTCAGTGATGAAAACTTCGATATCCCTAACTTAACAACCCAAAATAAAAAAACATAAAAATACAATTTCTCATTAAGAAATGTTTTCTGAATGTTTAGTTTTATCATACTGATATATTTTTAATTCCATTTAGAACATTTAAATGTCAAAATTATCTGAAAATGTTTGATAAACTATAGAAAATATTAGCCATGCTCATTTCGTGAATTTAAACCAAAATCCCACGACAGAAACATGAATGAAAAAAACAGAACTCAACATGTGTTATTGTTTAAAAAAACAGTGGAAAATATAGATATCGGACTGGTTCAGAAAATTCAGGTAGCTAAAATCATTTTTAAACTCTCAATGATTTCTATAAGAATCAAATGCTGATCAATCCCAAGACAGAAAGGTCGACAATAGTAAAAGAGATAGTGAACGAAACAAGACAAATATATCAGACGGTTTTGGTCCCAAATAGTGATGAATATTCAATTCTTTTATAATTTCAAGGAACGAGAAGGAACATTCGTTCCTTATCATTTTATTATAAATATAAAATTTAACAAATATGAAAAGAACGTATAGACATAAAATAGCAGGAATAAAAAAAAATAGTTGTTCTATCTCAAAATTAACAAGAAATAATTTGTTCTTTATTTCTCTACAAAAAAAAGAGAGGGAATGAGAAGAAAAAATTATTCTTTGTGAATGGTGATTTTTTAAGAATGATAAGAAATTAAATATTTCTCTTCGTTCTTTGGTCACTATTCATTTANTGGAAAGTTCATCTCTTTGAATCAATTGATCTTTTTGTTATTGAAATTCTGTTGTTTTCATATCTATTATCTGTAGTTCTCTACATGATTAATCTGAAATCCAATATGGGTTTAAGAGGAATCATGAAAAGTAGTGAGTAATCCATTCTTGAATTCATGGGTTAGGGAGATTAAGGGTGATTAGACTAGATCTAGGATGTTATAGTGTAGATCCTTCTTATTCCTTGCTAGTAGAGTATTCATAATGCATCTTCTGAGTTGGCCTCTCGAAAGTTGATCTTTAGGCATTTCCCACCCACAAGGTGTTTGATGAAATGCCTGAGACAACTCTTCTAAGCTTTTAACATATTTTACCAAAGACATTTGTTGTTAAAGGTGTTAAGATAGCCAATAGACTTGTTAGTAATGATTGCTTTTATATTATTCAACCAAAGACATTTGATGTTTGAAATATGTTAGTAAATGAACATTCATCTAGACATAGAGTAAGTTTAAGATTGTGTCTAAGCTTAAGGTTGATAGTTTGATTGATCATTTGCCATCGTTAGTTCGAAACTTGATCACCCAAGGTCTAATTCCTATACCCATGAGTTCTTTTTTATCATAACCAAAGAACATCACTTCTTTTATTGGTTTATTGTTCTGTTCTTGCATTCTATTATTAGTAATAGCTTAAAACCATCCAAATTATCGGTTGCACTTAGATTAAGTATGTACTTGCATTATCGGTGCTTTGAAATCCCTTAGAATTGGTTCGACAATCTTTTATATTACATTATTTGTCTTATGAGTCTTCAAAACTCCTAACATCATTTACATTATAATATATTATTTTTTTATAGATGATTCGGTGAAATTATATGGAATGTAGGATATTGTAGTGAAATAATTGTGGTATCATGATCTCATAGACAAATTTCCTCCACCACGCGCAATTATAATAGTTTTTTGTATAATAATAGTTACTTTAAAATAAAAATTAATCTATAGTTTAATAATTTTTTCTAAAATTTTAGTGTTATCAGAATAAAATTTAAAATAATTATTTGCAAAGTATTTCTCTATATAGTTTGAAAATTTTAAATTTATATTTTTCTTATTTTTTCTGTTTCATTATAAATTTAATTTAATTTATTAACTATTTTTAGTTATAATGCATAAGTGATATATTATGGGGGAAATGTTGGTAATTACCTTAATGAATCGACTAAACTTGACAAGCTAACATTTTTATAGCAATTGTAGACATATAAATTTAATGATTTGAAGATTTGATTAGTTGTTTTCATAAAGTTTTAAATTTAATTATCTATGAAGAAAGTTTAAATATTGACAAAACAATTAATTATAAATTGATGTAAATATTTTTATTTTTATAATTATGTTATTTTTTAAAAAAAAAAAATACAATTGATGATACATATAAATTATTCTTATGTTTTAATTATCTTACAAAAAATTTGAACTTCATAAATGCAAATTGACATGTCATAAGAAGTATACTTTAAATAGTTGATAAAAAAAGTATACTTTAAAAATCTTACAAAAAATATAAATTTCAGATATGTAAATTGACATGTCATATTAAAATGAAGTCATGTCATATTTTAAACTAAACCATGTCATCATTTTTCTATCAAAATCAATATGGTGATGATAGATAAGCAAAATTTTAAAAATTACTTTGCAAGTATTATCTAGAGGATTTCCTATGGTACGATTGTTAAGTTTTCTTTTTTTATCTTATAAAAAAGGTTTCTTTCTTAGAAATAATAAAACCATATCCATAAATTTACAATATAATATATATATGTATATACATATAAGAAAGGAAATATCAATAATTAAATACATAATATAATGTGGCACCCATATGGGAAATTTGACTACGAGATGGGACCAAAACCGTTTGACTACATATTTACAGTTAATTAAAATATCTAATCAAAAATCAATACTTACATTTCAAATCATCTATAAATGTCCAATTAATTTTTTACTTATTTTCAAAGATATTTTACCCAAATATATATTTTTTAGTAAATATTAAAATTTTGTTATGGTAATCAAATTAAATGAAAAGGCAGAATATACTGAGATTATAAGTGTTCAATTTGATGATAACCAAAAGTCCTATAAATTGATCTTAAACTTGCAAACAAATTGTGTTTTCTTCAATAGACGACAAAATGAGTTTCACAAAGATGTTTGTAACTTACTTTTTTGTGGTTGTATTGGTTATTTCTGTGTCCATCCAACCCCATAAGGCGTCCGGTATGGTTTCATCTACTAAATTATTGCAACTAATTATCTTTTATTGTTAAAAACAAAAGCAAAATATTCATAAATAGTCTATGCTGTGCTTTTCGTGTGAGAATGATGAAAACGATGGAGTTTTATGAATATAATTTTTAGTTTATACATAATAATTATAATAATGTAACGTTTGTGTATATTTTTGCAGATAGCACAAAGAAATATGTTCCGGTTGGTGTTACATGCTTAAGTACTGTATGTACGAGTACATATTCATCGAGAGAATGTGAGGGTTATTGCATATCAAAGGGGTACAATAATGGAGAATGTCGTCCTTTGGATCTTGTAAAACCTGTAGCACCTGAGCATTGTTGTTGTTATTATGTAAAACGTTGATCTTCTAAATTTCTTATTCTTACCTTTGCTATGAGAAGTATGTGATTTTAGTATAATAAAATACCATCAAATAAAAATTCCGTTAGTTAGGTATGCTCATTTCATCTTAAACACACACAACCCCGACTAAATTTATATTGGCATCCACGTCTTTACATCAATCAACATTGCAAACCAAGTTGTGGGTTTTTTAAGAACCAATATGTTAAGCTATGGATGCAAATAGTGATCATACAAGGAAAAAAACTGTAAATGGAATCAATTCAGTGATGGAAACTTCAGTATCCCTGACTTAACAACCCAAAATAAAAAGCATAAAAATGCAATTTCTCATTAAGACCAAAATCCCACGACAGAAACATGAATGAAAAAAACATAACTCAGCATGTGTTCTTGATTAAAAAACAGTGGAAAATATAGATATCGGACTGGTTCAGAAAATTCAGGTAGCTAAAATCATTTTTAAACTCTCAATGATTTCTATAAGAATCAAATGCTGATCAATCCCAAGACAGAAAGGTCGACAATAGTAAAAGAGATAGTGAACGAAACAAGACAAATATATCAGACGGTTTTGGTCCCAAATTGTGATGAATATTCAATTCTTTATCATTCCAAGAAACGAGGAGGAACATTCATTCCTTATCATTTTATTAAAAATATAAAATTTAACGAATAGGAAAAGAATGCATAGACATAAAATAGCAGGAATAAAAAATAGTTGTTCCATCTCAAACTTAACAAAGAATAATTTGTTCTTTATTTCTCTACAAAAAAAAGAGAAGGAATGAGAAAAAAAATTTATTTGAGTGGTGATTATTTAGGAATAATAAGAATTTAAATATCCATCTTCGTTTTTTGGTCANATCAATTCAGTGATGAAAACTTCGATATCCCTAACTTAACAACCCAAAATAAAAAAACATAAAAATACAATTTCTCATTAAGAAATGTTTTCTGAATGTTTAGTTTTATCATACTGATATATTTTTAATTCCATTTAGAACATTTAAATGTCAAAATTATCTGAAAATGTTTGATAAACTATAGAAAATATTAGCCATGCTCATTTCGTGAATTTAAACCAAAATCCCACGACAGAAACATGAATGAAAAAAACAGAACTCAACATGTGTTATTGTTTAAAAAAACAGTGGAAAATATAGATATCGGACTGGTTCAGAAAATTCAGGTAGCTAAAATCATTTTTAAACTCTCAATGATTTCTATAAGAATCAAATGCTGATCAATCCCAAGACAGAAAGGTCGACAATAGTAAAAGAGATAGTGAACGAAACAAGACAAATATATCAGACGGTTTTGGTCCCAAATAGTGATGAATATTCAATTCTTTTATAATTTCAAGGAACGAGAAGGAACATTCGTTCCTTATCATTTTATTATAAATATAAAATTTAACAAATATGAAAAGAACGTATAGACATAAAATAGCAGGAATAAAAAAAAATAGTTGTTCTATCTCAAAATTAACAAGAAATAATTTGTTCTTTATTTCTCTACAAAAAAAAGAGAGGGAATGAGAAGAAAAAATTATTCTTTGTGAATGGTGATTTTTTAAGAATGATAAGAAATTAAATATTTCTCTTCGTTCTTTGGTCACTATTCATTTAGTTTACCATTCTGATATATTTTTAATTTCATTTAGAACTTTTAAATATTTTTAATGTCTAAATTATATTTGTAATTATATATTTGTAATTTTAAGCTATTAATGCAAATAGTGATGCTGCAAGGAAACAAATTGTAATCACTTCAGCGATGGAAAATTCAATATCCCTAACTTAATAACCCAAAATAAAAACTTAAGAAATACAATTTGCCATCAACAAATGTTTTTTATAAATATTTATACTCTATTCCTCAGTGAGTTTTGGGTAAAATACGTAGTAAATAAATATATTAGTAAATAAATAGTTATATTTGGGTAAACAGTTATATTTGGGTAGACAGTTATAATTTTAATGTCAAAATTATATTTGTAATTATATATTTGTAGTTTTAAGCTATGGATGCAAATACTGATGCTGCAAGGAAACAAATTGTAATGGAAACACTTCAGTGATGAAAAAATCAATATCCCTAACTTAATAACCCAAAATAAAAACTTAAGAAGTAAAATTTGCCATCAACAAATGTTTTTTCATAAATATTTAGTCTATCATCCTAATATATTTGTAATTTAATTTTGAAATGTTTAAATATTTTAAATTTCTAAATTAGTTCAAAATACTTAATGAAATTTAAAAAATATGAGACATGTTAATTTCGCAAATTAAAATCAAATCACATGACCGAAAGAAACATTACTCAACATGTTCTTTATAAAAAACAATGGAAAATTTAGATAGCAGAGTGGTTCGGAAAATTCAGATAGCTATTTACCCAAAAAAAATCAGATAGCTAAAATCATTCTTTAATTTTTATATTTATAAACTCTCAATCATTTATATAACAATTAAATGATGATCAAACCCGAGACAGGAAGGTGGACAGTAGTAAAGAAGATAATGAACGAAATGAGACAATATCTTGAATGCCTTAAAAAGAGAGACACTATCTTATGGTGAATGATGCAACAGGAAGACAGGTTCATTAGACTCGAGTCAAAATGTCGTTAAACAAAAGAACATAAAATTAGCAATAAGAAAAAAATAAAAATTTGACTTTCAGTAGATAAACTTAGAATAAATATATACAAATCATATATATTGGATTGTGTTTTAATACCAATTTATTTGTAAAGAGATGTTCAAAAAGTTTCTAAGTTAACACTTTTAATACTTACGAAAAGTGGATCAAAATCATGATTTCATATATCTCATCAAATTATATTGTGTTTATATATGTTTTGGTGCAATTTAATGGAATGTAGGATATGTTGTCAAATAATTTTGGTCTCAGTCAAATTTCTTGTTGTATGTTTGTTGATATTTTCTTTTCTTCTTTGGTCAAAGATTGTTGATAATTTATTTCTTAAAAATATTAAAACCAAAACCATATATTAAGATATATATAATTTATATATTACAAGAATTAAAGTGAAGCTGAAGAACCACTAGGTTTTTTTGTTTTTAAAGATAATAAAGAAAGAGAATTATAAATAAAATATTAAATTTTTCAAAACATTTAAACAAAAAAACGAATGATAAAATCCTAGAAGTACATGAAATTATTTAATGAAAAATCATAAAGAAAAACTAACTATAAAATAAGTAATATTATTTTTTAAATGCCTAAACAAAAGAAAATTGTAAAAGTACTCCTATTCTCTTATTATAAATAACTAAATTTTCTTTTTAATAGATAATTCAATGTTAAAAAATTATAAACCAAAAATAGTTACAAATATTTCACATCTATATTAGATTTAAGTTTCCTTGTATTATTTCCACAAATACACAATAGTATTACAAGAAAGATATTACCTGAGTATTTTCTGTTAATATCTTGATACAACTCAATTTTTTTATTATCCTTATTACATCATATGTATGAATGTGATGAATATGTGCTTTTATGTATAAAACAAAATATATAATTAATTAAGAAGAAAAATTTCTATTAAAAAGAAGTTAGTTGTATAAAAATCTTTAACAAAAACGGATTATAGAATCCTCAAATACAAAAAAGCTTTTTAACGAAAAATCTTTTCAAAAATAATGATAAAGTAAGTGTTTTTCCTTTTTAAAAGTAAAAAAAAAACACAATTGTAAAAGTAATTTTATTTTTCTTATGAATAATAATTTTTCATTTTTAATAAATAATTTTCTGTTAAAAAAATTATAAACCAAAAATAACTTCAAATATTTTACCTTATCTGATTGTGATATTTTTTAATAAAAAAATTTATATTGTGAATGTGTCAATAAAAATCTGTCATTACGTGAAATAATTAAATTTTTTAAAATCCTAAATAAAAGAGATTTGTAAAATAATTTTTTTAAAAAATCCTAACTAAATAAGATTTTTTTTCTTTTGTTTTTAAATCATGACCAAAGAAAATTTTAAAAACTTATATTCAAAACCAATCCTACAACTCTAATAAAATAATTTATTATTTTTATGTTCTTTATTAAAGTAAAACATCAAACAAAATTCTTGCAACGCACAGGCTCTTGTCTAGTATTTTTTTNAAAACGATGGAGTTTTATGAATATAATTTTTAGTTTATACATAATAATTATAATAATGTAACGTTTGTGTATATTTTTGCAGATAGCACAAAGAAATATGTTCCGGTTGGTGTTACATGCTTAAGTACTGTATGTACGAGTACATATTCATCGAGAGAATGTGAGGGTTATTGCATATCAAAGGGGTACAATAATGGAGAATGTCGTCCTTTGGATCTTGTAAAACCTGTAGCACCTGAGCATTGTTGTTGTTATTATGTAAAACGTTGATCTTCTAAATTTCTTATTCTTACCTTTGCTATGAGAAGTATGTGATTTTAGTATAATAAAATACCATCAAATAAAAATTCCGTTAGTTAGGTATGCTCATTTCATCTTAAACACACACAACCCCGACTAAATTTATATTGGCATCCACGTCTTTACATCAATCAACATTGCAAACCAAGTTGTGGGTTTTTTAAGAACCAATATGTTAAGCTATGGATGCAAATAGTGATCATACAAGGAAAAAAACTGTAAATGGAATCAATTCAGTGATGGAAACTTCAGTATCCCTGACTTAACAACCCAAAATAAAAAGCATAAAAATGCAATTTCTCATTAAGACCAAAATCCCACGACAGAAACATGAATGAAAAAAACATAACTCAGCATGTGTTCTTGATTAAAAAACAGTGGAAAATATAGATATCGGACTGGTTCAGAAAATTCAGGTAGCTAAAATCATTTTTAAACTCTCAATGATTTCTATAAGAATCAAATGCTGATCAATCCCAAGACAGAAAGGTCGACAATAGTAAAAGAGATAGTGAACGAAACAAGACAAATATATCAGACGGTTTTGGTCCCAAATTGTGATGAATATTCAATTCTTTATCATTCCAAGAAACGAGGAGGAACATTCATTCCTTATCATTTTATTAAAAATATAAAATTTAACGAATAGGAAAAGAATGCATAGACATAAAATAGCAGGAATAAAAAATAGTTGTTCCATCTCAAACTTAACAAAGAATAATTTGTTCTTTATTTCTCTACAAAAAAAAGAGAAGGAATGAGAAAAAAAATTTATTTGAGTGGTGATTATTTAGGAATAATAAGAATTTAAATATCCATCTTCGTTTTTTGGTCACCATTCATTTAGTTTACCATTATGATGTATTTGTAATTTCATTTAGAACATTTAAATACTTTTAATGTCAAAATTATATTTGTAATTATATATCTGTAATTTTAAGCTATTGATGCAAATAGTGATGCTGCAAGGAAACAAATTGTAATGGAATCACTTCAGCCATGGAAAATTCAATATCCCTAACTTAATAACCCAACATAAAAACTTAAGAAATACAATTTGCCGTCAACAAATGTTTTTTTATAAATATTTACTCTATTCCTCAGTGATTTTGGGTAAAATATCTTAGTAAATAAATATCTAAGTAAATAAATAGTTATATTTGGGTAAACAGTTATATTTTCAATGTCAAAAATTATATTTGTAATTGTATATTTGTAATTTTAAGCTATGGATGCAAATAGTGATGCTGCAAGGAAACAAATTGTAATGGAAACACTTCTGTGATGAAAAAATAATATCCCTAACTTAATAACCCAAAATAAAAACTTAAGAAATACAATTTGCCATCAACAAATGTTTTTTCATAAATATTTAGTCTATCATTATAATATATTTGTAATTTAATTTTAAAACGTTTAAATTTTTTAAATCTCTAAATTAGTTAAATTTTTTTAATAAATTAAAAAATATTTAATGTTAATTTTGTGAATTAAAATCAAATCACATGACCGAAAAAACATTACTCAACATCTTCTTTATATAAATCAGTGAAAATTTGGATAGCAGAGTGGTTCGAAAAATTCAGATAGCTATTACACCAAAAAAAAATCAGATAGCCAAAATCATTCTTTAATTTTTATATATATAAACTCTTAGTCATTTGTATAACAATCAAATGATGATCAATCCCAAGACACGAAGGTTGACAATAGTAAAGAAGATAGTGAACGAAATGAGACAATATCTTGAATGCCTCAAAAAGAGAGACAATATCTTATGGTAAATGATGCAACATGAAGACAGGTTCATTAGAGTCGAGTCAAAATGTCATTAAACGAGAGAACATAAAATTAGCAATAGGAAAAAAATAAAATTTTGACTTTCAGTAGATAAACTTAGAATAAATATATAAAATCATATATATCGGATTGTGTTTTTATACCAACTAGGTAAGGAACCCGTTTGATGTCGCACGGAACTCATTTTATAAAAATAAATATTCGCATATTGTAATAGAAAACTTTATAAATGTATGCAACATTATTCAACTTATTTTTGGTCCTAAAAATATATTCAATCATGTTATGAGTCTTTAAAGTATTTAAATTATTTATTTCCAAATTGTTTTGTATCAAATATTTCATAATTAATATATATTTCTTTCCATTTGTATCGTTTTCAAAAGGTCTGAACAAAAAATTATGATTGTTCAAACATAACTCCGTCGTCTTTCAATTTTTATGTTTTTATAATATGTTAATCTATGAAAATCTATTTAATATTTTTATAATATGTCTTTATCAATGAATCTAAAACATACTTCAATTTATTTAATCAAAAGACAAAGATACACCCATATAAACAGATTAATTTTTATCTAAAATGTAATTTAAACATAAAAATGTTAATTTTTTAAATGATACACTTTTACAGTATTTTTAGTATTCTTAAAGGATACATCTATTCAACAGAAAAATCGTTGAATAAATAAATGCATCTTTTGCATGTAAAATAAAAATAAAATTTGATTAAATAGAAAAATTGTGAATTATAAAAATAAATACTCATAAACTATTCAATTGTTACTTGAAAAATGGGAAATTGCCACAAATAGCACATTCCTATTACCACTTTTCATGTTTACACTAACCACTTTTACCCTCACTTTTAATGAAGGGTAAAAGACAATTATACCCATAAGGTTAACTAATCTAGATTTAGGGTTTAGAGTTGAGGGGTGGGGTAGGGTTTTTGGAATGTGAAATTTAGGATTCTAATAAATATATAAATAAATACTTAAAAATATATTAAAATTTTTTAAAAATAGTTTCAAACATAATTTTCGTTTTTCAAAAAGAAATTTGAAAAAAAAATAAAAAAAAATCGAAAAACAAATTTCAAAAAAACATTTATAAAAAAAATTCGAATTTGAAAAAGTATAATTCGAAAACATAATTTTTTTACTTTTTTTATTTTTTTATTTATTATTTTTTATTTAAATAATGATTTATTATATATATAAATAATAAAGGCGTAAGAGTCTTTTGTTACTTAATGAAAAAAGTATTTTTGAAAATGTCTTTTTAATGGTGGTAAAAATGAAAAATAGTATCATAAAAGGGGTAAACATGTAATTTCCCCTTGAAAAATAGACCACGACTAAAAGAATATAACCAATTGGTAAATGCACACATATTGAAAATTGTACGCAGGTTTTAAGTTATCATCGTCAACTCATTTTATTTAAAAGAAATATTTGCCACATTGTATAATTTATAATTTTATATACATTATCTTAATTTTGTTTTCAAAGAAGTTTATGTGTCACAAAAGAGAAAAAAAAACATATCCATAATCTTTCAATAGATTTTAAAATGTATAATATAATTGAAAGTGAGAAAACAACTTAAAACATATCAATAAAAAATGGAAAATTGCCACAAATACCACATTCATAGTACAACTTTTCATGTTTAAACTAATCACTTTTAATGAAGGGTAAAAGACACTTATACCCCTAGGGTTAACTAATCTAAACTTAAGGTTTAGAGTTAAGGGGTGGGGTAGAGCTTTTGGAATGTGAAATTTATGATTCTAATAAATATATAAGTAAATACTTTAAAAATATAAAAAAATTTTAAAAATAGTTTCAAACATAATTTTTGATTTTAAAAAAGAAATGTTAAAAAAAATAAAATAAACAATTTCGAAAAAAATTCAAAAAAATATTATAAAAAAGTTTGAATTTGAAAAAGTATAATTCGAAAACATAAATTTTTTATTATTATTTTTATTTATTTAAATAATAAATTATTATATATATAGATAACAAGGATATAAGAGTCTTTTGCCGTTTAATGAAGAAAATATTNTAAAAATATAAAAAAATTTTAAAAATAGTTTCAAACATAATTTTTGATTTTAAAAAAGAAATGTTAAAAAAAATAAAATAAACAATTTCGAAAAAAATTCAAAAAAATATTATAAAAAAGTTTGAATTTGAAAAAGTATAATTCGAAAACATAAATTTTTTATTATTATTTTTATTTATTTAAATAATAAATTATTATATATATAGATAACAAGGATATAAGAGTCTTTTGCCGTTTAATGAAGAAAATATTTTTGAAAATGTTCCTTTAGTGGTAGTAAAAATGAAAAGTGGTACCATGAAAGTGGTAAACATAAAATTTACCCTAAACAAATTAAATGGATGCCAAAAAAAAAAATTAAATGAAAAATAAACATGATGACAAAAAAGGTGAAAATAATGAAAAAAAAATATAAAAACATATCATTGTTTTTGATGATCTTTTAATCAACCATTGCAACTCTTAATCCTCTATATAAGGAGTTATGAGCATTAACAAATCACAACAATCACAAAATTAATAATTATATAGAGACTACAGTCACCAACAATTGCAATGCTTTATCACTAAAATTACATACATCTACCGGTAGTTGCAATAATTCATTTAACAAGTTGTGACTGTTCCACCGACTATTTTCAATGATTCACTTAAACGATTGCAAAGATTCACTTAAACCACTAATAATCTTCTCTAAGTTACGTGTAATAGTGATTCACTAAATAAACAGCACATATAACAAATTGATGCACAAAAAAATATTTTAACCATACAGTTATTAAGATGAAATGACACATATTTAATTGACAATTTCTTTGAAACCCATACAATTCCTAGGGATGAAAAGACACATTTTTAAACATGGAATCCTTATGATGAGAAGACACGTTGTAGGATGATAAATTTTATGTATATATAAAAACATAAAATAAAAACATAAAACATTTTGCCAACCGCTTGAAAATAAAAAGCAATTTTTATAATGAACATACACATATTAGGAAAGAAATAACTCCTAAAAACCTATACAATTTATTTATAGAATAATTAAATATATATTTAGACATTTAAAAACCTATTCATTTTTAAGGATGAAAAGAAACATCATTACGAAAAGAAACATTCTAAGACATTTAGATAAACATCTTGAAAAAATATTTTTTATGCTGAAAATACACATTTTAAATAGTTTATCGGTACTTTCTAGTAATCAAACTTAAGTATTTCACTGGTCACATTGCATTAATTTATTAATAGTTTTATTTTTAAATGGACATTTTTTCTGATAATATAATGAATTATATCTCTAAAGTTTACTTTACATTAAAGAAGTGTTTAGTATATTGCGCATGAACTGTAAACCAGGTTATTCTTTAAAAAAGTAGACAAGATTATCTGTTCTAAGTTCCCTTATCAAATATGCACATCATACTTACTTTTTTTTTAACGATATTTATCGATTATGTAAGTTATCCTTATATGCTAATAGATTCTGTCGTCATGTATCTATTTGATATACCATGACAAGTAATTAAGTATTATATGTTGTTGGTGGCTACTATTTTAGTAATACATACATGTTAATTTTAATCTATAGATAAACCTATGGTTAGTGAATTATAAACAATTTCATTTATTTGTTTTCAAATGATTTTTTTGGGTCAATTTTTCAAATGATTTTGGACAGCAAAAGAGATAATAGAAAAAATATGAAAAAGCAATAGAAGAAAGTCCTTCTCGTAAAAACTTGGGAAAATTGGAAATATGCAACAAAAAAGCTAGTATACTGTCCCTATGCCATAATATAAACTATAAGTTATCCACTTAGCATTATTTTTTTTATGTAAACCCAATTAAATCCCTAATCTAAGCCTAAAACGGTTTTTTTGTAAAATTAATTGTTAAAAAAAAAAGTTAAAAGTAAAAAAAAAACATAGGGTAAATAAACAAAAGGGGATAATCCCAAATCGTGACTTAGAACCCTAATTTCGTCTTCTCCTTTGGCGATAGAGAACAAAAGACGATTTCAAGTCATTGGCGTGTCAGAGCTCGCCGTCGCCGGTGTTCCTTCTGCCCGCTAGGACTCCGGTGGTGTTCTTCTTCTTCTTAATCGCAGTCTCAGAAACAACGTCTCACTTCGCATCTCGTTCTCAAGTACACCACTGAAGCTCAAACCTCACCGATAGCCGAAGCTCGTGCCTCTCCGATCTGGAATATACTCTCTCAGCTCTATTTCAAGCAAACCAATCGAGACTTTTCAGATTTGTTTGTGAATTTTTTTTTCATGTCTTTGTATCTTTTACTTGAGTCTTTTTTTTAATCATAGTTTGACTGTCATAGGTTTCGAATTTAGTTTCTGTGAATGATTTAGGCTTCTATCTTATCAAAGTTGCATACTTTTTTGATTGTTGGTTTGTGGCAACTGATCTCTTGTACCTGTTGTTGTTTCTCGTGACATTGAGGGAGAATGGATTCGTATTTGATTGGGTATTGACATCTATAAAGCATGTAAAGTNATGGTAGATACGACGGCAGAATGTATAATCCGGCAGAGATAGGTTATAGTATCTTAGTAGATAACGAAATATTACCATGGTAGAGTATTAGTAACTGGCAGATTCTATGATTCCGAGCTAGTAGATATATAGGAGACAGTAGTTCATGAAATCTTTCGGGGTTCAGATCGTAAGCAAAACCATAACCTTTTCTTTCTGCGGTAGTAGACATATTACGAAATCGTAGATTTTAACATCTTCAAGCGCCAGATATCTATGTAGTTAACCGAAACTACGATCTACATATCCGTAGTTAGTAGATTTTGTTTTCTGCAATCCGAAGATCAAAATATGAAATTGTGTTACACTAATATTTGGTCAGCCAAATTATTTTTCATATGATTGTTTCATGTTTATGTACATTTTGAATAATTTTTCATATTTTCTGACTCTTAAAATAATTGATATGAATTTTTGAAGTTGGCCAGGGGTATCTAAGTCCAAATCCGACCAAAAAAAGATTTATGCTATAGGGACAATGTAGTTGTTCTTCTGTGGTGTTTTGGCAATTTTTTCTAAAAACTTCTGTATTTTTTTTGAACTGGCTCATAAAAACTTTTGTTTAAAGTTTCGTTTCCAGTTTGAACAATATATAGTAAATATAAAAAAAATTATAAGACATGCAAAATAACCTTTTTCGTTGAACTGGAATAATGGATCTTTGATGATGCAGAAATGTGTTAGACACTCTTGGTACTTTTTTTTTCTCTCCTTTCAAATCTTCAAACTTCTGCCAAAAAAAAAAACGGTTTAGAGACGTCAAAAAAACTAACATGCATCCAAAACATATATTCATGGTTTTGCTTCTAGACATTCTATTGTTTACTACATTAGTATTTCTTATTATTATTATTATTTTATCAAACGCTTGTTGTGATTCCCTCAGTTTTTTTTCTGGTAAGCATTCTTTAGCTAGATGAACTTTTGATTGGAGATAAAAACTTCCGCTTTTTGCATATTGCATTCGAAAAGATTGTCGTATCTCTTAAGAACCTTGCCCCAAGATGATTTCTCGGTTACACCAAGAATCTATCTAGCTTCGGGTTCAGTTAACCCTCTGATTCCTCGGTTAACATTATGCATTGCTTCTTGCGCAACCCCGGATTTTGATGCATTTGCAAGTGCCTGACGATATGCATGAGTACAAGCCCTGATTACCGCTCCAGAGCCATAGACTATCAACGTAAAAAGTCTCGCAGCCATGGCCGATACATCAAATTATGTTAAGCTGTTGAAATTTCTTACCGAGAATTAGGGATTTGCCGAACCAGTTTATGCGTTTTCTGATGGAAGCGGAGACAGTCTTGGTACTTTTGAAGGCAAATCTATCCTACTGGAAACAGAATATGAATTATTACAGTTGTGATTTACATTTACTGAGTGTTTACTCGTTTGATAAATGAAAAATACAAAGATGTACTGATTCAAGAAATAGAAAAATAATAAGGTTTTAGCTAATATGTTCTACAACACATTATATATAGATATTGAAAAGACACAAGCAATAGATACAACTTTCCATATAAATGTTCATAACCATTAGATGCACCTTTTCATGATGAAATTAGTAAACCATAAATACAAAATTCTAAAATTAAAAACTAACAGATGCATATTTTCACAATTCAGTTAAAACAGTTATTTGTTAATAAAATAACACATTATATATAGATATTGAAAAGACACAAGCAACATATATAACCATTAGATGCACCTTTTCATGATGAAATTAGTAAACAATAAATACAAAATTCTAAAATTAAAAACTAACAGATGCATATTTTCACAATTCAGTTAAAAACAGTTATTTGTCAATAAAATAATAAATAACTTGTAGATTCTAAGTTAAATGATCTAAACTTCTTTTTTTTTTGACGTCATGATCTAAACTTCTAAAAAATTTGATAAGTAAAACTTTAATTACTTAAGTCAATCTAACTTTAAATAACATTGGCATACATTGACTTATACTTGTCGTGATTGAATAGTGTTTTAAAGCATTTTTCTATCTAACTAACACAATTATATACTTCAAGTATTTTCTACAAAAATATTTGTTGAATACGGTCGAACATCATTAGAAGATTAATTATTTAAAATTAGATAAATTAAGGTTGCATAAAATAAAATATATATTACAACAAAAACTATAAACTACATTCTTACCCATTTTCACAATCTCTAAAAAACCATTGCATGATGAAAGCACACTTACCTATAGAAAGATACAACCACAGATACATTAGTAACTTCTCCTTTAAACTAATACAACTTTTAAAATTAAAAGACACATCTTTAAAGATTTATTTTTGATTTCCAAAAAAATACTTTCTTAGAATCATAAGAAGCATCTCTACACATTTTTAAAAACTTTTTATATTTGTTATATGATGAAAACACACATCAATATAGGAAGATATATCTTTTGACATTTTAACTATTTTTTAAATAATGCAATTTTTTAAATTGAAAACACACAACTTTTCAATATTAATTATGATTGCTATTATTAGTAGATTTATTTGTAAAGAGATGTTCAAAAAGTTTATAAGTTAACACTTTTAATACTTACGAAAAGTGGATCAAAATCATGATTGCATATATCTCATTAAATTATATTTTGTTTATATATGATTTGGTACAGTTTTATGGAATGTAGGATATGTAGTCAAATAATTTTGGTCTCAGTCAAATTTCTTATGGTATGATTGTTGATATTTTCTTTTCTTCTTTGGTCAAAGATTGTTGATAATTTCTTTCTTAAAAATAATAAAACCAAATCCATATATTAAGAATATATATAATTTATATATTACAGGAAAGAAATTGTAAATAATCTTATACAATATGTAATTTGGTACCCATATAGGAATTTTGACTACGAGATGGGACCAAAACAATTCGACTACATATCCTACATTCCATAAAGGTTAATAAAATATATAATAAAAAATTAATACTTACATTTCAAATCATCTATACTTAAACATATAAGATATGATACCAAAAATGTCCAATTAAAACTTAATAATTATTTTCAAAGATATCTTACCCAAAAATAACGTTTTTAGCAAATATGAAAATTTTGTTATGGTAAGAAAATAAAATGAAAATGCAGAATATATTGAGATTATTTTTGGATTGATGTGTTTAATTCTATGACCAATAGTCCTATAAATTGATCTTAAATTTGCAAACCAATTGTGTATTCTTCACTAGACGAGAAAATGAGTTTCACAAAGACCTTTGTAACCTGCTTTTTTGCAGCTATATTTGTTATTTCGGTGTCCATCCAACCCCATATGGCTTCCGGTATGGTTTTAACTTTTATCTACTAAATTACTGCAATTAATTAACTTTTATCATTGAAAATAAAAAGCAATATATTCACAAATAGTCTATGCTGTGTCTTTCGTATGAAATGATGCAAAATATGGGGTTTTATAAATATATTTTTTATAGTTATATACACAATAATTAACTTAATGTAATGTTTGTGTAGATAGCACAAAGAAATATGATCCGGTTGTTGTTACATGCTTAAGTACGGTATGTACGAGTACATATACATCAAGAGAATGTGAGGGTTATTGCATATCAAAGGGGTACAATAATGGAGAATGCCGTGCTTTGGATCTTCAGAAACCTGTAGGGCCTGACCATTGTTGTTGTTATTATGTAAAGCGTTGATCAGCTAAATTCCTTATCTTGAGAAGTATGTGATTTCGCATAACAAAATATCATCAAATAAATTTCATTTGACCAGATATGCTATTTGCAACTTAAACACACACACAAGCCCGATTATATTTATAGTGGCAGCCACATCTTTTTATCATTATTAGTTATTGGCGTTGGTCAACATTGAGAACTAAGTCGTTGTAGTTTTATAAGAACCGATTTTAAGCTACGGATGCAAATAGTGATGATGCAAGGAAACAAATTGTGAATGGAATCAATTCAATGATGGAACTTCAATACTCCAGCTCAATTGTACCCAAAAAACAAATAAAAACTTTAAATAATGCAATCTGCCATAAAAATGATATATAAATATTTAGTTTATCATTCTAATATATTTGTGATTTCATTTTAGAACGTTTAAACGTTCATTTTTTTTTTATAAACTTAAAATATATTAGGCATATATGTTTCATAAATTAAAACTATAACCGCATGAATGAAACATGAATTGATAATTCAGATCAGGCCTGGGCATAAAATCCGGAACCTGAAATCCGAACCGAAAAACCAGATCCGTTATCCGACCTGAAATGTAAAAAATACCCGAACGGGTCTTGTAGGGTGGTACAAAAAATATCCGAACCCGAAGTATTATTAACCGAACCTGAACGGGTAATCCGAAAACCCGAAATTAATAGTTAATATAAATATTTTAAAATATATATAAGTATTTCAATTATTAAATTCAATATTTGTGGTAATATGATATATAATAATAAATATTAAAATTTTAATAAATAATTTAAGTACACAATTAGTTATAAATAAGTATTTTATAATTTGTTCAATGAAATAAAAAAGTTTACTCTTTATAAGACAATACATATTGTTTACAAATGATGTTTGTGATTTAACATTTTATTGTTATTTTATCAATTTTATGTGTGACAGATTAATTTTTATTTAATTTAGATGTTTTTCTTTATGTTTTGCTTCAAGTTTTTTGTTTTTTACTTCATTTATATCCGAACCGAACCGATATAACCCGAACCGTACGATATATGATTACTTTATGGGTTTTAAGACNGCTCCCTTGTAAGATGTCTGAAGCTTCTCCCATGCTTCTTTGGACGTCCTTGCACCAGCAACCTTCTCAAATGTATCTTCATCTAATCCTTGATAGATTAGACAGAGAGCCTTCTTGTCTCTCTTCCTTGAATCTCTCAAACCATCCTTTTGTGTTTGAGATAGACCACCATCATTCTCCGGTTCATTGAAGCCTTTCTCGACTATTTTCCACACATCATGTGCTCCTAAAATAGCCATCATCCTAAGACTCCAATTGTCATAGTTGCTCTTAGTGAGCAATAGAACTTGGAAGGGAACACCATTGTTTGCCATCTTCAAAAGGAACTTATAGCTCTGATACCACTTTGTTGGAATGAAAAACTTTATAAAGATGGAGAACGTGTTTAAGTGTTTGAAGAGAAAGGAGCTTTGTAAAGAAGAAAGCTTTTATAACTTAGAAGAGAATTCTTATTACTTAGATGATTCTTACAAACTTGGATACTTCTTGATGATACAAAATGAAAGGGGAGTGGAGGTATTTATAGTCTCCAAAATACAAAATATCTTACATATTTTAATCATAAATCTTTTCTACCATAATATCTAAGATTTTTTATTATAATTATCCAGATAATTCTATGAGAATATCTAGATTTTTATTCTAAGTAGGTGGAGGATAATTCTAGATATTGGACTAAATTTGGATTAAAATGATTAGTAAATTATTAGCCCAAAATGTGATCCAAATCAAGTTTAACTTTCAACAGCTCCTCCACCTCACTCTCCTTTTAGTTCTAGCCCCTGCTCCTTCGTTCGCATACTCTCTATAAGTCAAAGTGTTCAAAGCAAAAGTCCCTTTCCACTCGGACCACCCTTCTGGTCGGATCACGTTAGAAATATCAGACTGCATTATCACTGTTTGTGAATACTCTTTCCACGGCCGACCAGATACGTCGGAAAACTACTTCTCACGGGCTGCAAATCCGACGTGGCACCGATCCTACATCTTTGGATAACGATCCCTGTGTTCTGGTTAGGATCAGTCCTTCCTTGGGCCGTGAGCATGTTTTTCTGGCCGGAGTTTGGTCGGCGAGCATGGATGTCGCAGTCTTGGAGAACGACGGCGGCGTTTCCGAAGATGAACGGTTCCGACGATGAGGCACTTGACGAAAAACTGACGGTTAGAATGGACGCAGAGATTGTCTTGGTAAGCTAAACATATCACATTGGTAAAAAGCGGAGAAGTCAGAACCGACACGGAGAGCCACCACTTGGTGCTTCGACGGACCTGCCGTGTTTTGGAAAGTAATGTCACGCGCTAGAAATCTCTCGCAGACAGCAGCTGGACCCCACAGGAATAGAATATGAATTAGGTTAACGGCATCATTAGTTAAAAGGACTATAAACACAAGACTTGTTTTGCTGGAATATCACTTTAGTTAAACGGATTTATAATTTTTATCTTCATTTAAAACTAATGTAAAACCCGCCCTAGGGGCGGGCAAGTAAGTAAAAAATATAGAACATATTTAATGATATAAGTATGTTATATAATATTTCGTTTAGTCTCAGATAAAAATGATATTAATATACATTTACTATTGTTTTTTATTATCTTAGAAACAATATGTTTATCTAACTAATAATAAAATTTTCATTTTTAGTTATGTAGTTTTTTTACATATTTTTTACGGTTGTTTTTATCTTTATTATTATAATAAATTAAATTAAATTAAATTAAATTAAATTATTTAGAGTTTCAACACATAAATTATGAATAATTTTTTTGATGTTTTAAAATTTTCTTATAAATATATTTTTTTTTTGCCACCTTCTTATAAATATATTTTTTAATTTAAATAATGCAAAAAGTTGATTTTCAATATTATTTTTTGAACACAATTTCACTATCATTTATAAAACTAACTTGATAACCTAACACATTACTATTTAAAGATTTACATATTTATTTTTAAAATTATCAAATATACCATATCATCCAAAATGATAGACTTCTAAACAAATATTATTGTTTAGCTTTCAGGGTAATTAGTAATTATACTATTTTGCAATTACCTTCAGTAATTTATAATTACTGTTATTTAGTTAACAAATTTACAATAATGATTTATAATTAAACTAACTGCGCCATTTAAAACTACGTGGAAAGGCAAAGAAGGCAAGGCCACATCAGGAACACAATGAAGACTTTGATATCTATAAGCAATATTTTTTTTCTTGAGCAAATATCTATAAGCAAATTATAAGAGAAAAATTTGTATATAACATGCAAATACACTTCAATGAGGACAGTAAGAAGCAATTTACAGTTGCACTTGCGGAGAAACAGAGAGCAAAAAAATATCTGACAGTAGGGTGATTGGTTTGGCTGTAACTGTAGAAAATTTACTTTAGAATTTCGTCTGTAGGATTTTTTTGATTTAGCTTTAAGGAATGTAGCTTTAAAATTTCTACAGCTAAAAAGATGGAGCTTTAGAAAATAAGATTCTTACAACTATTTTTTGTGTGTTTTTGCTGTAGCTTTAGTCTTTTGGTTGTAGCTTTAAAAACCAAGATAAAACATGATTGGTAGTATTTAAGGCTGTAGATAGAAATTAAAGCAAAAGTCAATTCCTACGGTCCAACCAATTACCCCTAATAAATATGTGTTTGAGTACAGAAATAGGACTTGAGTGAATCACTTGGGAACCGTCTAGTACTTATCCCCTTCCACATAAGCTATGCAACCCTACATGTCACAAAACTAAAACAAACACCACAACTCGGATCAAAAACCAACAACAAAACGAAACTTTGACTCACCTGGTGACTACTTTGGTTGATGAGGTCAGGCTCCACAAATTTAGGAAACTTCTATGTTTCTTCTTGCCATATCTTTTGACTGAACTTGCTCTCTAGACATCATCTTCCTTAGTCCTCATCATGAGAATGGTTCCTTCAGAACATTAACCATATCAATGCCATTACTGAGGGATATGTATGTACTTCTCTTCCTGACTTCGTAGAAGACACTTTGTTGCCACCAGAGAGTCCCTCAGGATGGTAGCTTTGTGATAGGAACACGTTCAATTATATCACCATCTGGGATCTGTCAGTCACATCCAAAGTAATAAACTTTCGTTAGATAAACCATATATTTTTTTTGAAATGTCAACACAGTTTGTATTGTTTGTTCAATTAAGAACAAAATAAACAAAACCAAAAGGTAAGAGAAATCATCATGTGTAGTGTATTAGGAGAGAGAGAAAGCAGGAATCATCAGATTATGAAACTTACCAAGTTACCAAGATCAATCAAAACATAACACATACTCAAAAGAAGAATTTCCCTACCCGAATGTTCTTGACGGCAGGTTTGTGCAGCCTATTCCAATGCTTCTTAACATCAAACTCATGCTTAGATACGCCGGACTTCATGGCGTCGGATAGCGAGAAGAAACCGCACAACCATAAACACAATAAGAACCTCTAACTTGGTTCTTCAAAATTACAAATTAACATGATTGTGACACATGTCAGTTATATATTTAAAAATGTGATATGTGTCAAACTATCTCATAATCAAAAATATATATACTAAAATAATAAAAACAAATTTTCTTAATAATTAGTTATAAATTTTATTTGATATTATTATTATTTTTATTTTTTGACAGCATGATATTCACAGACTCATACTGACTCTGCAAACCAAATTGGTAACTCTGCATCCATGTGAACGACAAAAGACGGTTGTTTTCTAGCACTGCGTGCTAAGCTATTCGCCCGTTGATTCTTCGCCCAAAGTACATGAACAATATCTGAGTTAAGGAAGCTTCCCCGAAGAAGCTTGATATCTTCCAGATAACTTTCGAAAGTTGGCCATTCTTCTGGTTCCGAAACCATCTTCACTAGTTGAGAACAATCCGTTGCAAACGTAACCTGAAACTATCGTAAGTTCTTCATACATTCCATTGCCCAAATCAAAGCCTCCATATCCGAGTGAAGAGGTGAAAGACTTGCCCTTACATTCCTTGCTCCTAATAATCCATCAAAACCCGGTAATGTACTATACCATCCATGTCCCGAAAATAATTCCTTCTCTTTCCACAAACCATCTATAAAACAACATCGTCCTGAAGTTACCAATGGGGGTCTGGGCTGCGCCTGTCGTTCCCCTTGATGATCAGTGACTACCTGTGCTTCAGCCCAAAGTGATGATTCTAATTCTGCTAATTGAAGTGTATCCCTGGGATCAATATCCAGATTACTAAACACTTTGTTGTTCCTGGCTTTCCATATATACCATAATATCCATGCAAATTGGTGGTCATCCATCTTTGGATGGACTCTCCAAAAAAGATGATCCATGTTACCAAAAATAGAAGAGGTAGGAAAAAAATCGGGATTCGATGGTATTTTAGATAATGCTCATATTTGATATTATTATATTATTATTGTTTATATAAAGCATGGTTTTTCAAAATTGCTAATTAACAAGATTGTGACACATGTCAATTATATATTTAAAAATGTGACATGTGTTAAACTATCTTATAATAAAAAATATATATACTAAAATAATAAAAATGATTTTTCTAAGAAATTAATTATAAATATTATTCAATAGTCTTATTATTATTATTACGATTTTTCTTAAAAATTAATTATAAATATTATTTAATAGTCTTATTATTATTATTTTATTATTATTATAATGTTTGTTTTAAAAGATACTAAAGATAGAGAATTATAAAAGATAAATATTATATTTTAAGAAAAAAATATTAAACAAAAAAAAATTGTAAAATCCTACAAGTACAATAAATTATTTAATTAAAANATATTATTCAATAGTCTTATTATTATTATTACGATTTTTCTTAAAAATTAATTATAAATATTATTTAATAGTCTTATTATTATTATTTTATTATTATTATAATGTTTGTTTTAAAAGATACTAAAGATAGAGAATTATAAAAGATAAATATTATATTTTAAGAAAAAAATATTAAACAAAAAAAAATTGTAAAATCCTACAAGTACAATAAATTATTTAATTAAAACAAGAAGAAAAACTAACTTTAAAAGAAATAATTTTACTTTTTTAAAAGTCTAATTAAAAGAAAATCGTAAAAGTACTCTTATTATTTTCTTATAAGTAACTAACTTTTCTTTTTTAAATATATAATTGTATGTTAAAGAATTATGACCAAAACTAGCTACAAATATTTCACATATATATTTAGATTTAAGTTTCCACATATTATTTTTACAAAACACAATAGTATTTACGTGAAAAATATTTTTTTTTTGTCATCAACTTATACAGGCTTATAAGTAACTAACTTTTCTTCATTTTTGTCATGAAAAGTATTATCTGAGTATTTTCTTTTAATTTCTTGATATAACTAAACTTTTATTATCTTTATTACATCTTATGATGCTAACATAACTTTTAATTTTGATGTTATTATCGTACATAAGTATGTGTAAATATGTATTTGTATGTATAAGCCAAAATATATAAATAATTAAACATAATTGTTTATGTTAAAAATAAACTAGTTGTATTAAAATCTAAAAGAAAAACTAATTATAAAATAAATAATTTCCTTTTTTAAAAGTCTAAATCAAATAAAAATGTAAATATAATTTTATTTTTCTTTTAATTAACTAACTTTACTTCTTAATAATTTTGTGTTAAAAAATATGAACCAAAATTAACTTCAAATATTTCACCTGATATGATTGTGGCATGTGTCAATTAAAAAAATAGATTGTGAATGTGTCAATAAAAACTGCCATTATGTGAAAATAACTTCTTCTTTTCCTAAAATTTTAAATAAAAGAGATTTCTAAAAAAAAATATTTTCTAATCTTAACCAGAGAGTATTGTAAAATTTTATTTAATAATAATTTTACTTAAAACAATTAATGATAAACATAATAGTAACAATTATTTAGTTAACAATAAAAAAATTGAAAACATATTAGTGATATTGAAGAAAAAAACGAATTTTGAAAATGGCAACTTTTAAAAATAGTTAATATTAACTAAAAATAATTATTTTATCGAAATTTTATTTTTCTAAATCCTAGACGAAATATAATTGTAAAAGATTATGTAATATTAATTTCTTTTTCTAAAATCCTAAAAAAATGTAAAATAATGTTTGATAGTTGTTTTCCCTTTTTATAAAAAATCCTGAAGAAAAGAATTTTGTATCATATTTTTAAGTCCTAACCAAAAGAGAATTGTAAACAATTATTTGATAATATTTTAAGAGAGTATTTGATGATGAACATGATACTAAAAATTATTTAATTAAAAAAAACGTAAAATTAGTATTGATACGAATTGTAAAAATAGTAATTTAAATTTTTTTTACTAATAACTAAAAATAATTATTTGATAGCAATTTTGTTTTTCTAAAATTCTAAAGAGAAGATAATTGTAATAGGTTATATGAAAGTAATTTTTCTTTTCTAAACTCTTAAACAAAATTGTAAAAGAGTATTTAATTTAATTTTTTTTATTTTTTAAATTGTAAATAAAAAGAAGATTTATACAATAGAATGTTTTCCTTTTTTTAAAGCCTAACAAAATAAAAATTTAAAGACTTATTTAATAAAACATTAAATTAGTACATAAGAACATGTATAATTTTGTCATTGACTCTATTGGTGTATTTGAATTTTATTTTATTTTTACTTTTCATTCAATTTTTTATTTCGGATTGTGTTCAGTTTAAACGTTTAGGTATAGTATTTTCTCTAATCCTAAGTACAAAGTTTATAACAATTCATCTACTCACCATGATTATAAAATACAAATATTAACTTGAACTTATGTGTGAAAACATATTTTAATTATAAAATAAAATGATTTATTATTTTATAGTTTTTATTAAATTAAAACATCAAACAAAACTCGTTGCAACGCAACGGGCTCATATCTTGTAAATAAATAAAGTTTCTTACCAATTTCTTAGAGCAACACAATTTCTTCTTCTTTCCTTTCTCGTTCTCACTGAGAATCGAACAATACTTGGGTTCACCCCTATGGTGAATCCTCTAATTCACCTCACTATTGATTACCAATCAAATTGCCATGTATGATTAGTCAAAAAAGATATTAAAACTAAAGAAAAAAAAGGAAAATAGCTTTAAAAGAAAAAAAAAGGAAGATGTCGACTTAACTACGTTCATCAAAACATTTGTGTCTTGCTGCTTCTTCAAACTCAGAGGCTTCTTGACAATCCCTAATAAAACAAGATTGTAGTTTTCAAACAAAGGTTCGAGATCTGTGTTTTGATCGGTATGTCGCGTTACTCTCTTTTATCCTTATTCAAATTTAAGAATCGATGTTTTTTAGATTAGGTCAATTCCCCAAAACAACATAATTAACCTCAAGTATAGTTATTGTCTGTTATCAACAAGGAAGAAGAAGATGGAGAAGAAGAGTGTAAAGTATAATAGAATATGATATATTATTGTGTTGTCTTTGATAAAAGAATACAATATGCATATATATAGTGGTAACATTAACATAATGTTAACACTAGATAATGCTAACTTTCCTAAATACTTAATGTAAATATGCTAGAATATCTTGAGATTAACATATTCTTCAAGTCTTTCCTTTTAGTCTTGATGGTCTTCATGAGTTTCACGGGCTTCACAATCTTGGTCCGTAAGATATACATCTTACGGCCCACGTATCTCTAATACTCCCCCGCACGACAAACGTGGGATGCAACACGCAAATCTGTAATCACAAAGCAGACCACATATGTCGTGGACACTATGTCGAGGAAAACAAATCAGTAGGTTTCTCCGGGAATAAACTTCAACTTAGACAATGAGGGATGAAAACTTCAGCTCTTCTTTGGTCTTGACAATGGGAATACATCCCGTGGGCGCAACTGCCACTCCAAAAACAATCGTCCTTAACTTGGACAGTCCATAAATCGGACTAAAACAGACCAAAAAATATAAGCGTTCTACTAGAACTCCCCCGTAACAGTTAAACTATAACCAATAATATCTCAAACTATGAGAAAACAAGACGACATAAACTTTGAAANTATATATAGTGGTAACATTAACATAATGTTAACACTAGATAATGCTAACTTTCCTAAACACTTAATGTAAATATGCTAGAATATCTTGAGATTAACTTATTCTTCGAGTCATTCCTTTTAGTCTTGATGGTCTTCATGAGTTTCACGGGCTTCACAATCTTGGTCCGTAAGATATACATCTTACGGCCCACGTATCTCTGATAAAGATCATCTAGTTAAAAGATATGTTTTTTTATTGGAATTGAACTTTTGATTAAATCTACAGACCAAGCGAATGTAAGAGAAGGGGAGATTGTTTGTTTCTAAAGAGTATGATGATCGTGGGAATAAAGGGGAAATTTTACCTCATCGAAATCAGCAGCAGAGCCAAAGGGAGCGGACAATGCGTCCTGGATCTGTTTCATGTTATCGGTTTGCTCATTGATCTCATCCATCGTCTTGTCAACATCGTCAATGTTTCTGCCAAAACACACATCGCACACTTAGTCTGCTGCTTAAATAAATAAAAAAGGGGTTAGGTATATAAGAAGAGATATAAAGTCATCGCTTAAAGTAGTAAGCAAACTTTCATCAAAAGTTAAAAAAAGAAAAAGGTTACTTGATCATGGATACGGAGCTGGAAGTTGCCAAGCTGTTCAACTTCTTGCTCATATAATCTCTTCCTTTTCAAACATTGTATAGCCGCTGCACAATAACAAGATGTTAAGTTCTCTTGAATCTTCTACTAAACAACAGAGAATACTAATCCCACAAGCACACACAGTCTCTTTAGTGACCAACAAAGAACAAACCAGACCCATTACACAAGCACACACAGTCTCTTTACTCCCTTGTTTCTTTTCTTGTTCTTGTAGAGAGAGAAGAGAGTAATCTTCTTCTTCACTCTTCGGTTTCTTGCGCCTCAAGTCATTTCTTCTTCTTCCTTCTTTGTAGCTTGTTCTCTGCTACTCTTTTTTGTTCTTCTTCTTGGGAACTTTTCTTACATCCGCTTGGTCTGTAGATTTAATCAAAAGTTCAATTCCAATAAAAACATATCTTTTAACTAGATGCTCTTCTTCTCCATCTTCTTCTTCCTTGTTGGTAACAAACAATAATTATACTTGAGGTTACTTATGTTGTTTTAGCGAATTGACCTGATGTAAAAACATGATTCTAAAATTTGAAAAAGGATAAAAGAGAGTAAGGCGACATACCAACGCAAAACACAGATTATACTTGAGATTGTTTGAAAACTACAATCTGTGTTTTATTAGGGATTGTCAAGAAGCCTCTGAGTTTGAAGAAGCAGCAAGACACGAGATGTTTTGATGAACGTCGTTAAGTCGACGTTAAGTCGACGTCTTCCTTTTTTTCTTTTAAAGCTATTTTCCTCTTTTTTTAATTAGTTTTAATACCTTTTTGACTAATTCTATGTGGCAATTTGATTGGTAATCAATAGTGAGGTGAATTTAGAGCATTTACCTTAGGGGTGAACCCAAGTTTTGTTCGAATGGTAGAACGTTGCATGCATGTACGTTCCTGTGTATTCACATACACCAATAATTCTATGACATACATACTAGTGAAGAAACGTTTTGAAAAATGTGACAAGTATTACTAAGTACATATCCTAAAAAGTAAAAAAAAACAATCAAATTTCCTTCAATCACGTACATGCCAACTCTCTAGTTGTAAAAAGAAAAACGCTAGTTTTTTTTGCAAATATCAACTAACCGCTGTGAACTCACTCTTTAACTTATCCATCTGAAAGGTTGCTTCTTCTACAGAATGGGCAATCTAAGTTAAGATATGTAAGCCCACTTCATGGCCCAAGTGTTCATCTCAGCCTAACTTGTTTGTTACTCAAGAGTGTGAAGCTGAGCAAACGCGAAATTTGGGTTTGTATTGATCAATTTTCGGCTTTTGTTTCCAAAGGACTGAGTAAGACAGAGATCAAGTCAATACCTTTTATCCCGAATGCCGTCTGTTTCAGAATGAGTATGCTATTGAAGCTATCAAAGTAACTTCTCCATTACTCTAAGCTACTATGTGATAGATTCCCTAGATATTATCTGCATAGAGTTGGAGTTATACTTCACTTGTCGTTATGTAATCAGGACAGGAGGTGTCTGCAATTGTGTTTCCATTGATTCTCGAGGTTCTTGAAGTTTTTGCAGCTTGGTTCTACAAAAATTGGTGTAAAGACAAATGATGGAGTTGTTCTTGCAGTTGAGAAGAGTATCACGTCACCCTTACTGGTAAACTCTCCCTGTGAGACTTTTGGTGGGCTTCTGCTCTTTGCTTTTTTAAAGTCTCTCCTTCTTTTTTTCAGAAGCCGAGCAGTGTGGAGAAAATCATGGAAACTGATGACCATATATGTTGTGCAATGAGTTGTCTGATTGCTGATGCATGTAATACTTGTTGAGCACGCACGAGAGGAGACATAAGTGAGACCGCTCTCTGTTCCTACTTCCTGATCAGCTCTGCCTAAGAAGGGTCATAACTTTTTCTTTTTCTTTTACCTCAGACTTATGATTTTTACTATGGGATCATTTGTAAACACGATTCAGGTTCACAATTGAATTGAACGAAATGAAAACATAGTTTTCTTAAATTGACACTTGTCCTGTTTTTTAAACCTAATCCCCCCTGCACAAAGTTATGTATTGATTTTGGCCTTGTGAGTTGTGGCATAATATGAGTTAGACCACTTAACTAGTACCACTTTCAGTTACAATAGTACATGCGGCACCAAGCAAGGATTGTGTCTTTAAAAGGAGGCGTTATGAATTTGCCTCTTGATAGAGTTTTAAGCGCAATGACATTAGAGTTTGGAAAGATTTGTTTTGGTGAGAAGAATAACAATACATGCAGTTTGATAGGAATAGTTAACATTTTCTTAAGGAATACAATATTACATCAAACCATTTCATAAATGTTAAAATAAAGATAGAACTCGGATCAGACAGAACGGTCGTAAGGGATACAAATCGGATCCAACCAACCATTTCGGTTGATAAAGGTATAAACCGAGTACTTCTGAGCTTCTTCGTCCGTCATATTGGGTTTGTACACAGTCTACACGGTTGCTAAGACCCAAACCCCAGTTCCAGTGTTCTTGTACTCTCCATACCTCAACGTCCTAGGGTTCCATGTGATCCAACCCCTCGGCTCAACCATGTCTCCTAAAACCATCTTCATAAAAAGAACCGTTGCAAACGGCTTCCAAGGCCATCCAAGTTACAGAGCCGGCTCAGAGGACAAACCACACAAACCATCGTTTAGTGCATACAATACGAGAAAACAAAATATATTTATTAATAAAAGTTATATAAATAATACTAATATTTTATGATTATTATTATTATTACTATCAAATAAATACAAATTATGTTTATAAACTTAACAAAATTATATAAAATATAAGTAAAATTATTAAAAATATAAGTAAAAATTATTAAAAATATAGTAAAAATTATATAAAATATAAGAAAAAATTATTATCTTTTAAATGTGAGATGTTGTATTAACAACTGATTTTAGTAATTACGACTGATTATAGTTAAAATGTTGGTGATAATATTAACAAATATTACTATACAATTTACTTTATAAAATTATCTTTAATAATTATTAATGAAGTTGAATTAATTTAAATTTTTTTGTGATATCTTATATTTTACATATATATTTATATATATAAAAATATGTTCGCCTCTCTCCTGTTGCGCCACGTCATAAAGTCGGTTCCTGACATGCCGACACGTGTCCGAATCGGATGATACTCACCGTTTCGCTTAATCACAATTATTAATGGGATTTTCTCTTTTTGTTAATAAATATTTCAGATCAGTGTTTTGGGCTTAACATAATTGGGTTTCTGGGCTGTAGGGTAACACATGAGGGGGTCTCAATAATACGGCTTTTCTCCAAAAATAATGTCGACGAACGAAAGACAGATCTGCTGCGTTTTAACAACTCCGGTTTAAACCTACGGCCAATGAAGTTTTGCTGCACCGACCACGCTGAATTCCGATCAAGGTCAGTTGGAAGGCGTCGTATTTGGCTGTTCGATTCCACTTCTTCTACCCTTGGTTGAATTTTGGAACCGTTATGGAAGTCGGTTGGATTCATGCATCCTCATTGACTATCACATTAAATCATTCAATGAACCCCCTCATTAAAACATTTTAACTCAAATATAACTAATCTTAACATAAATAATCCTTCGACATCCTAAAATTCTCAAAACCCATAAACATTATTATATACTTCTCTTAACAAAATTTTACAAAACATACATACAAAGGGAATATACAATTACATCACAAAAANCCTAGTGGGTTTATGAGTTTGTGATTTCACATGGGTTATTTTTTGTTAGAGATTTACTATAGTTTAGAATTTCTCAAAGTTTATGTCGTCTTGTTTTCTCATAGTTTGAGATATTATTGGTTATAGTTTAACTGTTACGGGGGAGTTCTAGTAGAACGCTCATATTTTTTGGTCTGTTTTAGTCCGATTTATGAACTGTCCAAGTTAAGGATGATTGTTTTTGGAGTGGCAGTTGCGCCCACAGGATGTATTCCCATTGTCAAGATCAAAGAAGAGCTGAAGTTTTCATCCCTCATTGTCTAAGTTGAAGTTTATTCTCGGAGGAACCTACTGATTTGTTTTCCTCGACATAGTGTCCACGACATACGTGGTATGCTTTGTGATTGCAGATTTGCGTGTTGCATTCCACGTTTGTCGTGCGGGGGAGTATTAGAGATACGTGGGCCGTAAGATGTATATCTTACGGACCAAGATTGTGAAGCCCGTGAAACTCATGAAGACCATCAAGACTAAAAGGAAAGACTTGAAGAATAAGTTAATCTCAAGATATTCTAGCATATTTACATTAAGTGTTTAGGAAAGTTAGCATTATATATATATGCATATTGTATTCTCTTATCAAATACAACACAATAATATATCATATTCTATTATACTTTACAAAGAGGCTTTCGTGTCAGGATATTACAGCTCAGAAAGATAGCTGCTCCATGGCCAAAGATGAAATCAACAATTTCGATAATATAACATTCGCGGTAGAGTTGGTCGCCGGCGTGTGTATACAACGCGTGTCCTGGAATCCCTGGAACGTGCAGCAGTACATGACGGAGTGACTAGACTTGGAGTGAAAAGCCACCGCTTGGTTTTTTTCAGTCCGGCTGTGTTGAAGAATTTCATATACATATCCACAAAACTGTTTCCACGAACCTGTGCATTGTTGTTGTTATTATGTAAAACGTTGATCTACTAAATTCCTTATTTTACCTATGCTATGAGAAGTATGTGATTTTAGTATAACAAAATCCCATAAAAATATCTATTTATAGGTATGCTATTTTCATTTTAAACACATACACACAACCCCCATTAAATTTATATTGGCATCCACATCTTTGCATCAGTCAACATTGCGAATGAAGTTGTCGTTTTTAAGAACAAATTTTAAGCTATGGATGCAAATAGTGATGATGCAAGGAAACAAATTGTAATTGGAATTACTTCAGTGATGGATACAAAATCAATTTTTTTTAACGTTGGATTGTACTATTAAGCCTTCTAGATAAAGAGTTCTAAACAATGAGAACAAATATGGAAAAAGAATACACCAGCAGGGATTCAATATCCTTAAGTTAATAACCCAAAATAAAAACTTAAGAAATGCACTTTGCCATCAAGAAATGTTCTTATAATAAATATTTAGTCTATCATTCTCATATATTTGTAATTTCATTTTAGAACGTTTAAATATTTATATGTCAAACTTATTTCAAAATGTTCAATAAAGTTTTTAAAAAATATCAGGCATGTTAATTTCGTGAATTAAAACAAATTCACATGACCGAAAGAAACATTATTCAACATGTTCTCGATAAAAAAAACAGTGGAAAATTTAGATGGTGGAATGGTTCGGCAAATTCGGATAGCTTAAATCATTTTTAAAAAAATTCAAAAATAATATATTTTTAAACTCTCAATCATTTGTATAGGAATCAAATGCTGATCAATCTGAAGACAGGAAGGTCGACAATAGTAAAAAAGATAGTGAACGAAATGAGACAATATCTTATAATTAGACTAGAGTCAAAATGTCATAAAACTAGAGAACATTAAATTAGTAATAAGAAAAAATAATTTTTTGACTTTCAATTGATAAACTTAGGGTCTAACTGGTGACCATTATAAGAACACTAGGAACGAATAGGACAAAAATGTAGAAGAATAAAAAAAAAATTATTTCTTATCAATTTTAGTGAAAAACAAATTTGTTCTATATTCCTTTAGAATAAAAGAAATGAGAAAGAATAGAAAGAAAAAAAAATTTCCTTATAAATGGTAAAAAAAAAATAGAAATAACAAAGAATGCATTATTCTATTTCATTATTTGGTCACCAGTTAGACTCTTAGAATAATTATATACAAATCACATATATCGGATTTTGTTTTTATACCAATTTATTTGTAAAGAGATGTTCAAAAAAATTCTAAGTTACCACTTTTAATACTTACAAGACGTGGATCAAAATCATGATTTTATATATCTCATTAAATTATATTTTGTATATATATAATTTGGTGCAATTTTATGGAATGTAGGATATGTATTCAAATCATTTTGGTCTCGTGATCTCATAGTCAAATTTCTTATGGTATGATTGTTGATATTTTCTTTTCTTTTTTGGTCAAAGTTTGTTGATATTTTCTTTATTAAAAATAATAAAACCAAAAATAAAAATAAATAAATAATCAAATACATAATATACCCATATAAGAAATTTGACAACGAGATGGGACCAAAACCATTCGACTACATATCCTACATTCCATAAAAGTTAATAGAATATAATATATATTCAAAACATTAATACTTACATTTCAAATCATCTATAAATAAACATATATGATATGATATGAAATATGTCCAATTAAAACTTAGTAATCAATTTCAAAGACATCTTACCCAAATATGACATTTTTAGCAAATATAAAAATTTTGTTATGGTAAGAAAATCAAATGAAAATGCAGAATATATTGAGATTATTTTGGATTTATGTGTTTAATTCCATGACCAATAGTCCTATAAATTGATCTTAAAAATTGCAAACCAATTGTGTATTCTTCCGTAGACGAGAAAATGAGTTTCAGAAAGATGTTTATAACATACTTTCTTGCAGTTTTTTTTTGTCAGCAACAAAACAGACTCATATAGACTCTGTAAAACAGACTGGTAACTCTGCATCCATATGAACTACAAACGAGGGTTGCTTTCTTGCACTACGTGCTAGACTATCCACCCTTGAATTAAGCGTCCTTGGTATATGGTATGGATGAGCTCTGAGCTGTGAAAACTTCTATGCAGGATTGTGATATCTTCCAGATAACTTGCAAATGCGGGTCATTCTTCAGGTTCAAAAACCATCTTCATCAACTGAAAACAATCTGTCACAAAAGTAACAGTATATTGTCTTAAATTCCTCATACATTCAGTTGCCCAAATGAGCGCCTCTATCTCCGAATGAAGGGGTGATTGACACACTCTAGTATTCCTTGCTCCCATCAAACTATCAAATCCTTCCAAAGTACTACACCATCCTTGTCCTGAATATCTTTTTTGCAGTTATATTTGATTATGTTGGTGTTCATCCAACCCCATATGGCTTCCGATATGGTTTTAACTTCTAAATTACTGCAATTAATTAGCTTTTATCATAAAAAAGGCAATATATTCACAAATAGTCTATGCTATTTTTCGTGTGAAATGATGAAAAAGATAGGGTTTTATAAATAATATTTTTCTAGTTATATACATCTATATTATTAAAAGAGAAGTACTCATTTGAAAATGTTCTTACTTCATTAATTAAACTCCCTATTTTTGCTTGTATTTTTCAGTTGCATTTATGAAATATCCTAAAAGGAATAAAACTACCTAATTTATTACTTATCTTTTCAGTTAAATTAATGAAATATGCTTAAATGAATTTAAACTTCCAATTTTATTGTTTGTCTTTTTCAGTTACCTTAATGAAATATCCTTAAATAAATTTGGACATAATGTAATTTAATCAACCAAGAAAACTCATGAGTTATCCTTACGTGCATAATTTTAATAATAGAGATTTTAAAAAACGTGCATCATTAAAATGTTACCTAAAACATGCAGCACTAATATATAACATGCATCAATAAAAGTAGAATTTGACTCATACAATTGTACGGATATTATTTTCAGTTGATTAAATTTAAAAATAATTATTTATTCAAAAAATATTTAAGAATGNCCTAAGAAGTAAGGAAGCTGCGGTAGTTGTGTTTTGGAATTTAAGCTAATTCTTTTATTTACTTGGATATCAGATTTTCAAAGCTTTTGTTCACAATATAGTTTCTTTTTTGTTATATCAATTTCCAAAAATAATGGCTATAGCTAAATATATCTTCTCAAAGTAACACATATATCGGGAAGAAACTATCCAAATACAATTATGAAGCTTCTAACTTAATTTGACACAAATAAATCAATATCAAGGTTTATGAATAATTTAACTGATCAAAAATTATTTAACGATTTACTTAAAATATGTTACAATAAAAATATGTACTTAAAATTGTATATAATATATTTAATTAGCCAAACTCTTAAGTAAAATTTTATTTCTTGAACAATATCTTCCGAAATTTTTTGTCAGATAAATTTATATATAATATATCTGAACTACATAAACTTATTGGATCTATAAACATATGAGCAATATCATATAAAAATATGAGTAATATCTTATAAAAAAATTTCATATATAATTAACGATAAATTTATGTATACTATATCAAGCTATGTTAATTTATATCACAAAATAAAGTTCAACAAGACATATAACAATAAACAACCTTAAATTATATATTATATTATTTTAGACGTTTAATCATGGGCAATTTTCATAAATAGACCATTTTCAAGTTTTAGTCACAAAAATAGACCACAAGGAAAAAAATGATCAAAATATATCATTTAATAGGTAAAATGACACTAATGCTCTAGATATATAAAAATAAAAAAAAATAAAAAAAATTAAAAAATTAAAAAAATTAAAAAATTAATTTTTTTATAGTTTTAGATTATATGGTTTCAAATTCGATCTTTTTTATAATTTTTTTTTTGAATTTTTTTTTTCAAATTTTCTTTTTGTAATTCAAAAATACTTTTAAAAACTATTTTAAAATTTTTATTTTCAAAATTTTAATATTTATTTTCTATTTTATAAAATCTTAAACCTCAAACCCAAATCTCCACCCTTAACTCTAAACTCTAAGGTTTGGATTAGTTAATTCTAGGGGTATAAATGTATATTTACCTCATTAATGAAACATTTTGGTCATTTTGATTCTTAGAGTCTATATTTGTGATATAATTTTTTTAGTGCTATCCTAGGAAATTTTCCTTTAATCATTATATAAAATTATTGTGTAAGAAATTTGTAATATATAATCCGCGAGTTATGTGTTGAACACAATTGACAACTATTTTTTTAAGAAGCTATATTTTTAAAAACAATATTTACTATGAACATAGTAAAATAAATATTGAGAACAAAAAAAATTATTATATTTTCAAAAATGTAGTAGTCTGTAAATAAATATATAAATTTTCAAAATATAATAATTCTCAAAATATAAAAAAATCTAACATAAATAAGTGAAATTTAATGATATATTTAGTTGAAAACAATCTAAGAAATAAGTGAAATTTAATGAAATATTTAGTTGAAACCAAACTAAATGTTTGTAAGTAATTTATTAAAATTTTATGAGAATTTATGGTTATAATGTTTTTTTTATTCATTTACCAGCCTTAGGCGGGTTTTACTCTAATATCATTTTCAATCAATAATAGTTTTAAATAATTCAAAATTAGTATAAATTCATATAAAATAGTTTTTATTATAACTTACCGCCCGTAGGGCGGACCTACCCTAGTCTATATATAAAACAATGTTTTACTCTCTCTTTAGGGCGTCACATAGGATGACACGCGTCACATAGGATGACACGTCAGAAAGTCGTGCCTTGAGAGTGTGACACGTGTCCAAGACATCCAAACACACTGTTTCATTTGAAATTCATTGATGGGCTTTGATCTGTTCTTGTGTATCACGTGTTTGGGCTCTAAAATTGGGTGTTTTCGCGGGCCGAGTTGATGGAATCATGGGCAGCCCTATTCTAAAGAATCGAGGAGATGGAGATCGTCTCTCCCCTTTGTTCGACGGCGGTGAAGCCTGAGATTCTTCTCACTTTCTGAAACTGTCTTTGTGTTTTCCATGGACGCAAAACATGGGATCTTTCAAAGGCTCCAGCTTCACTTGTCTCATCGTCTTTCAGACGCTATTATATTGGTGGTTGCGACAATAGGGATTCTTCCGGTGGATTGGTTTTGGTCACCGACAGATCTGAATATCTGATCAAGCTTACTACTATGTGGGGAATCCAGTTTCACATCAATGGGTTAAAATCCCTCCACCTCCCTCTAATCCTAAAGGTGATTCTACCGTATTTGGTTTAATGACTCGCTTGGACGAGGACGGTGTAGTTTTGAGCTTTAAAATGATTAGGATAGCTTTTTATCAAGCGATAAAGTGATTAGGATAGTTTTTTAAAATTTTAAATAAGACTAAATTTTTTAATATTTCATATAATTCTGATATGCATGATTTTATTTATTTAACCCGTTTTTTTTAACTTATTTTACTCTGATTTTACTTTTAATAATATAGTTTAAAACAAATATTATATAATTTTAACCCGTTTTGTATTTATATTTTTTTATATTTTTAAACATTTTTATAAATTTATGATAAATTTATTTATATGATTTAATTTTATTATTTTAATTACATTATATTATTTAGGATTTCGGATAATTTTGATCAGTATTATAATTTTAAGTTGGACAAAATATTTTGTGTTCTAAGCTTCCGCATGGGATATTGAATGTTTGATCAAAGTTTTATTTATATAAAAAAACATGAAACTGAGATTCAATTTTTTTGGGGATGAAAAACAATAATCTCTATGGAAGATAGGTCACTGAAACCACATGCGATTGTTTAACTATTAAAGTATAGGTTCGACATTAAACCACATGCGATTTCATATCCTTGAAAAATATTATAATATTGTTTTATAGTCACGTGTCATCGTAAGAATGAAATTCGATATTCTTACAGAAATAGTTTGGTCCATCTTAACTTATATTATATTTTTTATTAAACTAACTATTGAATTGATAAATAGTGTACAAAAGAATATTTTTCGCACTTTCCTTAAATAAAAACTACGGAATTGTCTAATATGGTTAACATATATATGACAATTAATGATTATGAATAATAAATATTTGATAATAATTTTTGTATCTTAACTCTTTTTTCTTAATTTTATATTATTAAAAGATATTTAACAACTACATTAACCATATAATAAACAAAATTAAATTTTTTCTTATATGTTATATTTTGAATTTTTAAAATGACTATAAATACTAAAAACGTTAAATGTCTCACACTAAAATTTTGTGATCAATAGTTTAATTTTTTTTTCTGGTAATAACAAGATACAAATGATCATACGTATGAATATGAAACCTCATTTACTAGACATTCATATTATATATTAATATAGTTTAAAATTAAACTATATAACATAGAAAAATATTTAAATATGATAATTTCAAAATTTGTATTGAAAAGTATTGAAACTTTAATATTTTAATTTTGAAATTTGCATTCAAAAAAATCGCACATTAGAAATTTTATGTTTATCACATGAGTATGAATTCTCAATAATAAATATTTATATTAAAATATACTATATATCTTTTTTTGTCATCATACTATATATCTATGTTCATGTCATTGAAATTTAGTTATATACCATATAAAATAAATAAAATGATTGTTTTGATTTATTTAATAAAAAGAATCTTAAGTAAACAAGATGTATTGTTTATTTTTATGTGTTTATTCTAATTTAATTATATAAATGAATACAAATAAATAATAGTAGATAAAAATTATTTTTATATATAGCATTAATCTTAAGCTAGTGAGAATATTAAAACATATGCGACATGTAATGAGTACAAGGAGAATAAATTATTGTTAAGAGTAAAATAAGGTAAGATATTGGTCGGCGAGGTAGACCATAATACCTAATACTATTAGTTAAATGAGTGGGTGCAGTAACTTTACATAAGTAAATTTTTCAAAAAAATTTCTCTTTTGATAGCATAGATAAACTTAAAATATATTAGGCATGTACGTTCCGTGAATCAAAACTAAAACAATATGAAAGAAACATAAACTGATAATCCAGATATTAAAAACATTACCCAACATGTTCTAGGTAAAAAAAAAATACAGTGAAAAATCAGATAATGGACGGGTTCCGGAAATTCAGATAGCTAAAATCATTTATAAACTAACAATAATTTGTATAAGAATCAAATGGTGATCAATCTCAACTAATCTCCAATACTACGTACGATCTAGAAAAGATATGAAAACACACAACGCAAACACATTTTAATTTATTGATAAAATAACCAATTATTCGACCAACAATATGTAGGTTACATACACTTCACAACAATAACATCTCAATTAAAGACCAAGCGAGAAAGGGAACCCGGTCGAACTTAACCAGCCTCCACCGCCGATAAACTGACCAGCAGTATATCTCTGAGCTTCAGAAGCAGCCATGATTACCTTAAAGCCCCTCCACTTCACTCTCTTTGCAGTTCCAGCCCCTGCTCCTTTATTCGCATACTCTCTATAAGTCAAAGTGTTCAACGCAAACGTCCCGGTCCACTCGAACCACCCTTCGGGTCGGATCACGTCCAAGATATCCGACTGCATTATCACTGTTTGTGAATACTCTTTCCACGGCCGACCAAGATATGTCGGAAAATGACTTCTCACGCGCTGCAAATCCGACGTGGCACCGATCCTACATTTTTGGATAACAATTCCAGTGTTCTGGTTAGAATCGGTCCTTCCTTGGGCCGTGACCATGTTTTTCTGGCCGGAGTTTGGTCGGCGAGCGTGGATGTCACAGTTTTGGAGAACGACGGCGGCGTTTCCGAAGATGAAGTCGACGGTTCCGACAATGAGGCATTTGATGAAGTACTGACGGTTAGAGTGGACGTAGAGAGTGTTTTGGTAAGCTAACATATCACATTGGTAAAAAGCGGAGAAGTCAGAACCGACACGGAGAGCCACCGCTTGGTGCTTCGACGGACCCGCTGTGTTCTGGAAAGTGATGTCACGCGCTAGAAACCTCTCGCCCACAGGAGCTGGACCCCAAAAAAAAAGATATCAATCAGTTTAGGAAATCATTAGCTAAAAGGACTAATAACAATAACATAAGACGTGTTTAGCTCGAATATCACTTTAGTTTAACGGATTTATATTTTATCTCCTTATAAAATATTTTAAAAAGCGGAAAAGAAGTTAAATTGAGCTTGAAATGTGATGATAATAATTGAAAAAGTATAGTAAAAAAAAGTGTGGATAACTAAGGTGTAATCTAATGACATTATGTAACAAATGTAAATAAGGGACAAGATCGGATAGAAAAGTCAACAACAATGAAATGATCCATTAACCCAATCCAGGACAAGTGACCTAGAAAAGCATAAGAATAAAGCCAAGAAAATGATGGATCGAGACTCGTATATGACTCATACCTTACAAAGCGTTTTGTTCATTTATGGCAATTCAAGTTCAAATTTAATTTTATCTCGTTACTAGGCTGCATGTGCGAATCAAATGTTGTAGTGGCTACTGCGACTAAGAATCTACATGTGAATATTTTATGTACTTGAAAAGAGTAAAGATTTTCCACCACAAAGAAGGGCCACATCGTGCAAAATTACTTTAAATCTTATTTCAAAAATAAAAAGAAATAAATAAAGTTGCTTACAAACGGTGGCAGAATGAAAGGTGGTGCTACCGTCGACGACGTTTCTATTTCCAGTAGTAATAGTTCTTGTCCGACCATCTCCCATAAACATTATATTCTTTTTCTTCTTCGACACTTCCACATTCTCTCTATAAACACCAGCTTTTATATGTATCACATACCTCCTTTTACTATTATCCGGGGCAGCCACAACGGCAGCCGCAATAGTCTTGAATTTACCGCTACCATTAGCAGCCACAGTAGCATCGGCTCTCACTGAAGACCCTTGAAGAAGCCTCCTATCTCCTGCGGATAACCAAGTAGGCCACCCCTCGGCGTCTAAATCTCCGGAGGCGGCAATATCTACGGCCTCCGGAGTCTCCTCCTCCTTGAGTTTACGGTTGTTTGAGGACAATTTAGCTTTTAGCTCGAAGTTGGCTATGTCGGTATCAGTCATGTTCTTGATCATTGCTAGGGCGTTGCTGCACATATGCTCGACGTGTACCTACACATAACTTAGCTCGTTATAAAACTTTATTTAAAAACTAGGCTTGGGCGTTCTCGTCCGGTTTGGACCAGTTTTTTTTGGGTCTGGATCATTTGGGTCCTAAACCTTTGACCCAATAGGTATTTATAAATTTTTGGTTTTGGTTGGTTCTTTACGTGTTTGGGACAGTTCGGTGTCTATAAAATACATGTAATCTTTGAATCTAGGTTAGGTTTGGGTATTTATGATCTAAGAAGACATACAATACCCTAACCCCATCAAATTTAGTCAAAATATATCATATATCTAAAATTTTACCAAATAATTTAATTAATAATTAAAATAAAATATTTTTAAACTTTAAATTTTACATTTAAAACATCGTATTACTCGAAAAATGCTACAAAAAAATAACAAAGATTGTTAACAAAAAAAGTATTTTCAACTAAATCATAAAATAAAATATAGAAAATAGAATACAAAAAATCATAGTTTGAATATTCATGTTTTAAGTTGGGTATGAATCGGTTCTTATCGGGTCGGGTCTATTTGGACCAGTTCTTTTCGGATCCGGGTCTATTCGGTCGGTTTTTTCGGTTATGATTCTTAAGGTAGAGAAATTTTAGATCCAATAAGTATTTGTAAATTTTTGGTTCGGTTTCAGATCGGGTATTTTCGGGTCGGTTCTGGATCGGATTTTTGGATCCCGGTAAAATGCACATGCCTATTAAAAATAATCATGTTATCACAACTTTTTAGAATGAAATACACTCCAATAGCAACTGATAGCAACTATTTCTACCAACACTAGGCACTAGCTAACAACATTTCATTATCAGAAAGTAAATACAAAAAAAAATTTAGAGAATTGTATTGTGACAAAAAAAATATATAGAGAATTGTCAAAGTAATGTGATGCGATGTGTGATTTATTTAGTTTTCTTGTTATCTATAATTTTTGTTTCATTGCATTCATTCGTAGCCCCGCGATGAAATAACAGAATAGTGATGTTATGTTGAGCCATTTCAGATTCCATACTGAATTTATTGAACCAAAACAAATGCATTTTTATCGGTCCACATTTGAAAATTTTAAATTAAATCAATTTTTTCATACTGATCTTATCGTATACATTTCACGTATTTATATTTAGTTATTATGCAATTCCACATGATAGCCGTTATGGGTAAAGAATGGATGTTTTTACATACCTGACCCTTCAACAAGAACTTACGAACTTTCTTGTCAGCATCATCATGAGAGAATCCATCGAGACAAGCTCCTGGTTGGTAATGGCAGAGCTTATTAGGGTTTTGAGATCACCGGCGTGTTCCCTCAGAGTTTTCTTGTTAGGATACATTTGGAGATCTTCTAATGTCTCATGAAGCTCATCAAGGGTCTCATCAATAGTCTCCAAACAGTCATGAAGCGCCGTCTTCTCACGTGGAGTCAGTCCTTTCCTGTTCTTGATCAGTTTCTTCACGGTGAAGTAATTGTGTTCCATGGCGGTTGTTGTTAGGTTAAGCGAGGCCTCAATGACGTCTTTCTGCGACGTCAGTTTGACGCCGCCAGACGTGGCCACGGCGGAGATGCAGAGCTCAGGGTACAGCGTGGAGCTGCAAGCGGATCTTAATTAGCACGGCGTGAGAGGACGGTGATAGAGGTTGTTTTCTGTTTCCGCTGGCTTTTGAAGCTCCGGCGGCGATTCCGGTGACGGCAGCCACGAGGAGCAACGCTACGGCGGCTGATAGTAAAACAAGTTTCTTGTTTTTCTTGAAATTATCTTTGGAGAATATTTCGTTGATAGATAATGCCATTGTTTGACACTGATGAGTGAGAGTGGTGAATGTTCCTGTGAAGAGTGGGGTGTTTATATTGATGAAATTAAAATCAGAAACGATATTTATTTTAATGGCTTTTATTTTATTTTTCTTCTTACTTCTTTTTACTTTATTATTTGAGTGTAAATTCAGTGAAAAAAAATACATGTTATAAGCCGCCACGTTAACAGAAGATAAGATTTTTTTTAAAGAGAATATTATTCCAGTTATTCGAGTTACCACAGAAGTACTATTGTCTTGTTCCCAAATTTGTATTCTTGTATTAGGTTTTGATCCGAAGACAAGTCTAACCAGAACATGCGTTGCTTTTGTTTACCATTTTAAAAAATATATATATTGGAGATATTTATTTAATGAATTGCCTTGAAACTTCTATATTTTGTATAGGTTGCTATTAATCGTGAAATTAATATTAATATCTAAAAGAAAAATATGACTTTTTAATACAGAAAATAATAATATAGTCTAAGTAAAAGAATTCGAAGTAAAAGAATTCACCTATGTTGCATGTTCTAAGTTAAAGAATTCTGACGTCAGTAAGACATATCACACATGCAGGTATGCATGGTATGCATGACTACACTACTATAACCGGAGAAAAAACTAACGTACAGCTTATAAACTGAGTATATATCGATGTCGTTGGAAATATATGTGATTTTAGAAGTAGTCTCCCAAGTTACAATTTCGATTATTTGGATACCGTGAACAAGTTGTTTACAAATTTGTAATACTCTATTAGACATAAGTTTGAATTCTCAAAATTAACAAAGTAACTCGATTAGAACCAAACCGAATGAAAAAATGATTTGAGTAAGAAGGAATCTAATGAACCAACACTAAAGTAAACCAGAAATTAAATTGAATAAAACAAAACCAAACCGAACGACAATTACAATTATATGAGTAAGAAGGAATTAGTTGATCTAAAGAACAAAGACTAAAGTAAACACAAATTTAAATTGATGTACAGAAAAGCAAAGTCGAAGGCATTTGGAACCAAACAATCAGTAAAAAATTCTTTTAGATGAAAGCTACATCAAACAATCAGTAAAAAATAGAAATAATGGAAGAAACAAAATACTGTGCATAAACCAAGCAAAAGAAAAGGAAAAAATTATCAAATAAAGTGCAAAGTACAAGTATGGACTTTAGTCATGTGTATCAAACTTACTTATTTCATACAAATTATCGATATGATGTCAATTATATAATAAAATTTACATATAAATCAATTGCATAATGTGAGATGCGTTTTTTTGTAAACATTGCATAAGAATCCTAAGTTGTTTAGACTAGGGGTGGACGTTCGGGTACCCATTCGGGTTCGGTTCGGATCTAATCGGGTTTCGGGTTTTCGGGTTTAAAGATTTCAGCCCCATTCGGGTATTTCTAAATTTCGGTTCGGGTTCGGTTCGGATCTTTGCGGGTTCGGTTCGGATTCGGATAACCCATTTAATTTTTTTTTAAAATTTTAATATTCATTATATGCTTAAAATTTCTCAAAATCAATAAATCAAAATAATATATTACATATGTATTTGTATAATATATGTCAATTAAATATTTGGATTGAAAATCAATAGATATTTCAAACATTTTGGTGTTTTGAATATATTTTAGCTATTTTAGACATTTACTTTTGACTATTTATGTATATTTTTAAGTATTTTAGACAACTTTAAAGTATCTTATATATTTTAGATGTTTTAAATATATATTAAATCTAAAAATAAGTAAAATATTTAGGTATATAAATCTATTTCGGTTACATTCGGGTACCCGATATACTTCGGTTCGGGTCGGGTTCGGTTTCGGTTCTTTAGATACCAAAATTTTGAACCCGTTCGGATATTTAATCNAGTGCCACATCGTGCAAAATTACTTTAAATATTATTTCAAAAATAAAAAGAAATAAATAAAGTTGCTTACCAACGGTGGCAGAATGAAAGGTGGTGCTACCGTCGACGACGTTTCTATTTCCAGTAATAATAGTTCTTGTCCGACCATCTCCCATAAACATTATATTCTTTTTCTTCTTCGACACTTCCACATTCTCTCTATAAACACCAGCTTTTATATGTATCACATACCTCCTCTTACTATTATCCGGGGCAGCTGCAACAGCAGCCGCAATAGTCTTGAATTTACCGCTACCGTTAGCAGCCACAGTCGCATCGGCTCTCACTGAAGACCCTTGAAGAAGCCTCCTATCTCCCGCGGATAACCAAGTAGGCCACCCCTCTGCGTCTACTTCTCCGGCGCCGGCAATATCTACGGCCTCCGGAGTCTCCTCCTCCTTGAGTTTACGGTTGTTTGAGGATAATTTAGCTTTTAGCTCGAAATTGGCTATGTCGGTATCAGTCATGTTCTTGATCATTGCTAGGGCGTTGCTGCACATATGTTCGACGTGTACCTACACATAATTTATCTCGTTATAAAACTTTATTTAAAAACTATGCCTAGGCGTTAACCGGACCAGTTCCTTTTGAGTCTGGATCTGGATTCTCCGGATCCTAGACATTTGGACCTAACAGATATTTGTAAATTTTTGTTTTGAGTCGAATCTTATCGGTTCTGGATCGGTTTGGTGTCTATAGAATACATGTAATTTTTGTGTTCTAGTTTTAGGATCTAAAAAAACAAAAAATATCCTAACCCCATCAAATTTAGTCAAAATATGTCATATATCTATAATTTTACAAAATAATTTAAAATAAACTATTAATAATTAAAATAAAATATTTTTAAACTCTAAATTTTACATTTAAAACATCAAGTTACTTTAAAAATGCTACACAAATAATAACAAAGATTGTTAACAAAAACAATATTTCAACTAAAACATAAAATAAAATATGGAAAAATAGAACACAAAAAATCATAGTTTGGATATTCATGTTTTTAAGTCAGATATGAATCGATTATTATCGATTCGGGTCTATTCGGACGATTTCTTTCCGGGTTCGGATCTATTCGGTCGGTTCCTTTCGGTTACGGTTCTTTTGGTAGAAAAAATTGTAGATCCAATAGGTATTTGTAAATTTTTTATTCGATTTCGGATCGGATATTTTTGGGTCGATTTCGGTTCGGATTTTTGGGTCCCTAGTAAAATGCCCAGACTTATTAAAAACAATCATGTTATCACAAATTTTTAGAATGAAATACAATCCAATAGCAACTGATAGCAACTATTTCTACCAACACTAGGCACTAGCTAACAACATTTCATTATCAGAAAGTAAATACAAATAAAAATATAGAGAATTGTTTCATAACTTTTGTTTCATCGCATTCATTCGTAGCCCCACGATCAAATAACAGAATAGTGATGCTATGTTGAGCCATTTCAGATTCCATACTATATTTATTGAACCAAAACAAATGCATTTTATCGGTCCACATTTGAAAATTTTAAATTAAATCAATTTTTTTTCATACTGATCTTATCTTATCAATTTCACGTATTTATATTTAGTTATTATGCAATTCCACATGATAGCCGTAATGGGTAAAGAATGGATGTGTTTACATACCTGACGGACTTTCTTGTCAGCATCGTCATGAGAGAATCCGTCTAGACAAGTCTCCTGGTTGGTAATGGCAGAGCTTATTAGGGTTTTGAGATCACCAGCGTGTTCCCGCAGAGTTTTCTTGTTAGGATACATCTGGAGATCTTCCAGTGAGCTCATCAAGCGTCTCCAAACAGTCATGAAACGCCGTCTTCTCACGTGGAGTCAGTCCTTTCCTGTTCTTGATCAGTTTCTTCACGGTGAAGTAATTGTGTTCCACGGCGGTTGTTGTTAGGTTAAGCGAAGTCTCAATGACTTCTTTCTGCGACGTCAGTTTGACGCCGCCGGAAGTGGCAACGGCGGAGACGCAGAGCTCAGGGTAAAGCGTGGAGCTGCAAGCGGATCTTAGCACGGCGTGAGAGGACGGTGATAGAGGTCGCTTTCTGTTTCCGTTGGCTTTTGAAGCTCCGGCGATGATTCCGGTGACGGCAGCCACTAGGAGCAATGCTACGGCGGCTGATAGTAAAACAAGTTTCTTGTTTTTCTTGAAATTTTCTTTGAAGAAGATTTCTTTGATAGATGATGCCATTGTTTGACACTTATGAGTGAGAGTGGTGACTGTTCCTGTGAAGAGTGGGGTGTTTATATTGATGAAATTAAAATCAGAAACGATATTTATATTTTAATGGCTTTTATTTTCTTTTCCTGCTTACTTCTTTTTTTCTTTATTATTTGAGTATATCTATATTATAATGATTGAGTTTTTGCTCTATCTTCAGCGCGCCACGTCAGCATTTTGTGGATCCCACTTTTAAAAAGTGTAAAAAAGTGTCAAGTCCATGGCTCGAACCCGGGTTATTGAGATATAATCACCAACATTTATACCATTAAACTAAATGATACTTTGTACATTGATGGTCAAAACTAATATATATTTATGAAGGTTGGAAACCCTTGCTTCTTCGGCTTTCTCTGTGGGCCGGGCCTAGGGAAGGAAAATAATATAGATTGTTTTTAATTGATTTCCTATTTTTTGTTGAATAATATTATTTGCAGATTATGTGATTCATGAGTTTATTCCTGCCGGACGTGCTAATCATTACATGTCATCTTTGAAAGTCGGTTCCATTGTGTAAATCGATCGTTTTGTGGTTGATAGGTGCTCAAGTATGTACAAGATAACTGATCATTCATTCCTCACTCGTTTCATCTCACCAACTATTATTGATGAAGTCATCACGGATGCTCCTAAGATCAATCTCCAGTCATAATTAGATTGTTCGACAATTTCCAAGTGATTGCGAGCACAAACCTAGAACTCCCAGGTATATTATCATATTGCATCTGGGTTTATATTATGTTTTGATATCATAACTGATATTTAAACTCGCAGATGTGGTTGGGCAAATCCTTTCTGTCCAGGGCTCTGACCTTACCAAAGAAACAACCCGAGTCGTTATCCGTCTCCTCATTGATCCGTAAGAAACAATCAACGCACAATTCCCTTTATATTATTATCTATATTGTGCTAACATCAATAATCAAAAATATTTCCTACCCAAAATATGTGGTCGTCTATTTATCTCCCTTACTTATCAAACTAATTTTACACAAATCTTTATTTTACGGCTTAAAATAAACCACAACATCCCAAACAATCAAAACATCAAAAACTAGAATTCCAAAAAAGACAAATCATTAATAATCACCTCTTTTTTTTGTCTAATCTTAGAAATAAACTTCAAAACAAATATATCAAATCAATCACCTCAACTAAAACTCAACGACACATACATCGAGCCAGCTAAACAAATACAAACTACACGGCCAACTATTTAACAATTTACAAACTTACTTTTGCAAAGAAGAAGACGAAGACGACAACCAAGATCAGTGAAATTACCTAAACAAAAAAGTAGAGTAAATTATGAACTCTGATAAATACAACTAACGATGATTTTTGTTTACATATTACCCATCAAATAAAAGAGAAACAAACACAACCAAACCAGAAGATACAAGATAAAATCCCGACATACACAAAGGCGGCAACAACATCTCCACCTGCTCACTCCTCTTGTCTTATAAAAACAGCTTACATGTCCAATGTCAACAGGTCAATGTTATTGTCTTCTTATGAGAAATACATAAATTCGTTTAAAACCCATTAAGGTCCAAATACTCAGAACTGTCACTCATTTTATAGTTATTTCTAGAAGTCTTCATGTATTTGTTTTAAAGGTCTGGTAGAGCAAGAAGTTTAAAAATAAAAAAGAAACATATAACAAACATAATAAGGATAATAAAAATTATTACTTAATACACAAAACTTACACAACTAAACTGGAGAAAAAATATCCAGAAACAAAAGGTACTCTCAACAACTTTAATATAATTTATATACTGTTAATTAGTAAAAGAAACAAATTAAAATGACAAACAAATAATAAGTCTCAGTGACACAACAAACAACACCACAAACTATATCAATCACATTACTAACACAGTTTAGTACTTCATAATTAGAGAACAATGCATACACAATTCATCAACATAACTCTAACCCTATAATAATAAAAAACTTGAAAAACAACTCAAAACGCAAAATTCACAACTATAATAACCCTAGCAAATATTGATATGAAACAAAAACTCTGTCTCCCTAGTTCAGTGAAAAGAACGCATGTTATAAACCGCCACGTTAACCTAAAATAAGTTTATTATTTTTTAAAGAGAATATTATTCCAGTTATTCGAGTACCACAGAAGTACTATTGTCTTGTTCCCAAATTTGTATTCTTGTATTAGGTTTTGATATTTTCCGAAGACAAGTCTAACCAGAACATGCGTTGCTTTTGCTTACCATTTTAAAAAAATATATATTGGAGATATTTCTTTAATGAATTGCCTTGGAACTTCTATATTTTGTATAGGTTGCTGTTAATCGTGAAATTAATATTAATATCTAAAAGAATATATGACTTTTTAATACAGAAAATAATATAGTCTAAGTAAAAGAATTCGGAGTAGAGGAATTCCCCTAGGTTAACTTAACAAAAACAAAAAAGGAATTCCCATAGGTTGCATGTTCTAAGTACTAAGTTAAAGAATTCTGACGTCAGTAAGACACATCACACATGCAGGTCTGCATGGTATGCATGACTACACTACTATAACGGGAGAAAAAACTAACGTACAGCTTATAAACTGAGTATATATCGGTGTCTTTGGAAATATATGTGATTTTAGAAGTAGTCTCCCAAGTTAAAATTTCGATTATTTGGATACCGTGAACAAGTTGTTTATAAATTTGTAATACTCTATTAGACATATGATTGAATTCTCAAAATTAACAAAGTTACTCGATTAGAACCAAACCGAATCTAATGAACCAACACTAAAGTAAACATAAAAGCCCTTTTTTCAAACCGGAAATTAAATTGAAAAAACAAAACCAAACCGAACGACAATTACAATTATATGAGTAGAAGGAATTAGTTGATCTAAAGAATTAAGAGTAAAGTAAACATAAAAGCCCTTTTTCAGAAAAAAAAAAAAGACTGAAGTAAACACAAATTTTAAATTGATGTACAGAAAAGCAAAGTCGAAGGCATTTGGAACCAAAAATAAATAACAGTTTTGATAAATGTGTATATATAACTTATAAGCACTTACAGTTTTTGTAAATAAAATTTTTTAGATGAAAGCTACATCAAACAATCAGTAAAAAAATAGAAATAATGGAAGAAAAAATACTGTGCATAAACCAAGCAAAATAAAAGGAAAAATTATCAAATAAAGTGCAAAGTACAAGTATGGACTTTAATCATGTGGATCAAACTTACTTATTTCAAACAAATTATTGATATGATGTCAATTATATAATAAAATTTACATATAAATAAATCAATTGCATAATGTGAGACGCTTTTTTTTTGTAAACATTGCATAAGAATCCTAAGATGTTTAGACAAGAGTGTTTCTGTAATTTTGCAATGGTGTTGACATCTAACATTTTCTGCTGTAGATGCGAAATGTTTTCCTTTTTAACATGTGCTTTATATTCATGATTCACATTTTTGGTTTGAGATGCATGGTTATTCGAAGGTTTTTGGTTGATGATTGCATCATTATCATTGTTGTGGTGGAAGATGCAACAAAACTTACATATTCCACTTATGAGAACAGTTATAGAATTTTATCAAAATAATTAATATTTATTTTGCATCTTTTTGATGTAAAGTACTATTCATGTTTTTTGTTCTCTATGAGAATTTCAGTGTATCAAAATTATATATTTCCACTCTTCGTAATCTTAGACTCCATATTCAGACCACTGTTAAAAAATATAATGGGTCAAACTAGGACCTTACTAAAAGTGGAAAACATGTTGATTTTACTCACACCAAGTTGCATGTTGGTTAATTGGATGTCCTTGCAATATTTTATCCTTATTTGTCATCTACATCACCATTTGTCATCTCTAACCTAACACTAACACTAAAACTCTATTTTAGTGTTGTGATTTTGACACCAAAATCTACTCCAGCCAAACACTAATAATCACATTATTTTAGTGCAACACTATAATTTCACACCAAATTTAGTGTATTCACCACATTAAAACACTATTCATACCACTAAAACATTATTCAATTAATTTATTAATACAATAGATAATCAAATAAATGACAAATAAATACATAAATACATAAAATATTATAAAATGACTTTTAATGTGAAGTTTGGTGTTGTGGTTGAAGGAAAAAAACATTTAGTGCTAAAACTACATTAAAATAGTGTAATTTTGACACTAAAATAGTGTTATAGGTTGGAGATGCCCTAACCATATATACAATGACCTAGTTGAATAAATTATTCAAACTGTTGAAAGCTTGTAATGAAAGTGTTGAAAAACCAAAAAAGCTTAGGTTGATTAATTGGAGTTGAATTTTTTCAACTAGCTGAATACCATAAAGTAGGATCTACAAAGTTAACATGTCATCATGTTATTGATTATTAAAACTGAAAACAATTTTTATAGACCCTAACTATTTTATCTCAATTATTTTGTAATAAAATACTTTATTTATTAAACTATTTTATATGAAAATTCATCATTTTTTCTCTTTTATAAATAGAGGTTTGTTATATTCTATTTGGACATATAATTTTTTAATTTCTAATTAATTTTTAAAAATTCTTCTATCTCTGAAAATGGGATTTTTTTAATAAACTCTACATTTTTATTCTTATTTATTTTATAATATAAAAGTTCAAATTATCGATTATTTTAAAATGACTTAGATTTGATAATTGTTTATTTTTTATAAAATGTTTTGATGAATTAAAATAGATGGATATAATGATATATTTAAAACAAAAGTTCTAGTTGATTAAAATTTAAGTATTTGTTGAATTAATTATTATGTGAGAAGAAAGAGATGATGGAAAAAAAAATGACGTGGCAAAAAAAATTGATGTGAAATATTAAAGTAGGGTGTTGAAATATTAATATATGCATGTAGTCTTCCATGAATATTTATATTCACCACTAAATTAACTAAAATATCTTACTTGGAAATTATTCAAAACTATAATTGAATAATTTCGAGACGAGATGCAAATAATATGTATCAAATTGGTTTGTCCAGCGTTATGACACCTCTGGAAGCTTGGGATTTGCTGAACCGGCCGGTTTCTATCGTCAAAGCCAGTATTTTTTTGAAAAGAAAGACATAATGATTGAAAGCGGCGAAGGCGACGGCGACTCCCAAAACTCCCAAGCGCGTGACAAGGCGGACAAGGCGAACGTATCGGATCTGGAATCTGGACGAGATGGCTCTCCTGATGACCACCCCCTAGTGGAGAAGGGTAATTCTGGTTCTCTCCCAGTGGAGAAGATTGATTCACAGGCCCCTCTCAGCCTTGAAGTGGCAGGGAAAAATCGATTGGAGGTTTCCTACTCTAATGTTCTTATTGATGGATCCTCTTTGGTAGAGGAGTCTCCTGATTTTGAGGTGAAGGATGGTGTTGCTGAAGTAACCATTCCGGGGGCATTGATGGAAGGGGTAGAACCGCTATGGGGTTGTTATGCTGTGGGTTATTTTATGCATGATGCTCCACATATTGGCTCCATTCATGCTACTGTGAATCGAATTTGGGCGTCTCCGTTGAAGAAGAATAAGATTGATGTTCAGTTCATCGGGAAGACAACGGTACTGTTTAGAATTGNGTTTCGGGTTTTCGGGTTTAAAGATTTCAGCCCCATTCGGGTATTTCTAAATTTCGGTTCGGGTTCGGTTCGGATCTTTGCGGGTTCGGTTCGGATTCGGATAACCCATTTAATTTTTTTTTAAAATTTTAATATTCATTATATGCTTAAAATTTCTCAAAATCAATAAATCAAAATAATATATTACATATGTATTTGTATAATATATGTCAATTAAATATTTGGATTGAAAATCAATAGATATTTCAAACATTTTGGTGTTTTGAATATATTTTAGCTATTTTAGACATTTACTTTTGACTATTTATGTATATTTTTAAGTATTTTAGACAACTTTAAAGTATCTTATATATTTTAGATGTTTTAAATATATATTAAATCTAAAAATAAGTAAAATATTTAGGTATATAAATCTATTTCGGTTACATTCGGGTACCCGATATACTTCGGTTCGGGTCGGGTTCGGTTTCGGTTCTTTAGATACCAAAATTTTGAACCCGTTCGGATATTTAATCAATTTCGGTTCGGGTTTGGTACTACTTTTTCGGATCGGATTCGGTTCGGTTCTTCGGATCCGGGTTTTTTGCCCAGCCCTAGTTTAGACAAAGGGTGTTTCTGTAGTTTTTGCAATGGAGTTGACATCTCACCTTTTCTGCTGTAAATGAGGAATGTTTTCCTTTTTAATATGTGCTTTATATTCATGATTCACATTTTTGGTTTGAGATGCATGGTTATTTAAAGGTTTTTGGTTGACGATTGCATCATTATCATTGTTGTGGTGGAGATGCAACAAAACTTACATATTCCACTTATGAGAACAGTAATAGAATTTTATCAAAATAATTAATTTTTATTTTGCATCTTCTTAATTAACTATTCATGTTTTTTGTTCTCTATGAGAATTTCAGTGTATCAAAATTATATATTTCCACTCTTCATAATCTTAGACTCCATATTTAGACCATTATAATAAAAATATAACTAGAGTTTGAACCCGGATGTCCGTGAGGATATTTTTTTCTTTTACAAATGTATAATTTTGATATTAAATTTACATTTTAGTTTTATATATTGTGTAACTTTATTGTTTAGATTTCTTAAATATATATTGATCTAATTTATATATTTTACTTTTTTTATTAATATTATTTTTGTATACAGTACATTTTTAAAATTAATTTAGTTTACAATACATTTAGTTATATAGTTTTATAGTACAACTAACCATTTTAGAAAAGATAATATAATATGTTAGTACACATCTGAGTAAAATATGTTTAATTAAAATCATATAATATAGCAACTATATATTTATATAGCACTATAGCTATGAAAATATTAAAGGTTAATTATATTATAAAAATCATATAGTTGTATAACTATAATTTATCAATCATAAATTCATATTAATAGTCAAATTCGAAGCAATGTTGTTGTATATTTCTCACGCACCACAACTAAAACAACAACACTATTAGGCTTTGGAAATTTTTAAATGAATAGGTAAGAAACAATTAAGTCCAATGAAATGTCCATAGTTTTAAAAGAAAATAAATGGTGAATGTTTTACGGATGTATAGAAATTAGGATGAAATTAATGATGTTAACCATAAAAATAGGAGTGGCACATTTTTAATATTGAAAGTAAATTAAGAGATCTTAAAAATATCTTATTTTAAATGTTTTGATATATATTTTTAGTGAGATATGAATATGTCCAAATTTAAATGATAACATTTATAAATAGATAAAAAATATGACTCTAAATTAATAGAATATATTGGTCAAATTAAAACCTTACTAAAAGTGGAAAACAAGTTGATTTTACGTCCTTGCAATATTTTATCCTTATTGGATGCCCTTGCAATATTTTATCCTTATTTGTCATCTACAGCACAAGCTTCCTCTAATCTATGCCAGAGTTGGCTATTGATCTAATTTGAAAATTTAGACCATTTACAATGACTTAGTTGAATAAATTATTCAACTCTTGAAACCTTGTAATGACAGTGTTAAAAAACCAAAAAAAACTTAGGTGGATTAATTGGAGTCAAATTTTTTCAACTAGTTGAATACTATAAAGTAGGATCCACAAAGGTAACATGTCATCATGTTATTTATTATTAAAACTGAAATCATTTTTTATACCCCCAAACTATTTTATCTCAATTATTTTGCAACAAAATAATTTATTCATTAAACTATTTTATATGAAAATTCATCATTTTTTTCTCTTTTATAAATAGAGGTTTGTTATATTTTATTTGTACATATAATTTTTTAATTTATAATTAATTTTTAAGAAATTCTTCTATCTCTAAAAATAGGATTTTAAAAATAAACTCTACATTTTTAATTCTTATTTATTTTAGAATATTAATTCAAATTATCAATTATTTTAAAATGACTTAGATTTGATAATTGTTTATTTTTAATAAAAGATTTTAATGAATTAAGATAGATGGATATAATGATGTTTTTAAAACAAAAGTTCTGGTTGATTAAAATTTATGTATGTATTGAATTAATTATTATGTGAGAAAAAAAATATAATGAAAAAAAGATAGACATGGCAAAAAAAACTGATGTGGAATATTAAAGTAGTGCGTTGAATAAAAGTTAGAGCATAACCAACGCTGAGGATGCTCGTTTGGAGTTTTTACCACTCAAAAATCATTATTTAAATGCATGTTAGTTATTTAAATTAATTAATTTATTTTACATAAAAATTTACCATTGGAAAAGAGACATATGGTCTCACAGTTTCGGTAGAGGTTCTAATACTAAGTTGTTTTAGAACTTTTGGTGTTTCTTTCTCTTATTTTTATTTAATTGTATTTTCTTTATCGAGTAGATATCAGTCTATATACTACCAGTGGAGAAGCTCTTATATGCATGCAGTCTTCCATAAATATTTATATTCACCACTAAATTAACTAAAATATCTTACATGGAAAATATTAAAAACTAAAATTGAATAGTTTCGAGACGAGATGCAAATCATATGTATCAAATTGGTTTGTCTGGCATTATGACACCTCTGGAAGCTTGAAAGATTTGCTGAACCGGTCTGTTGCTATCGTCAAAGCCCATATTTTTTCGTTATGGACTTTTCGGTTTTGCTTTCCAGTGGTTAGCGGTCGACTCCGAATATGTGCCTCTGGTGTGCAAGTTGTTGGTACATGATATCTTGAATATTTCCATTGTCTTATCCATTCACCTATGTGCATTTTGATCATATAGACTAGGATTTAGTCATGTTTAGGTTGCATTTTACATACATGAGTCCTTATCAGGTATTGGAGTACCACATGGAGTTCTTGGAGACATTTGGGTGCATTTGGAGCTCAAAAGAGGTGATAAAGGTGATCATTGGACGAGCAGTGCATGGGAGCGACCTCACCGGAGCGACAACATGAAATCCCTGTGACACCCTTTCAGAGCGACTTGGCCAGAGCGACACCCCGATGTCGCTCGCGTCTCCAGCGACCCGGAGCGACGTGACCGGAGCGATACAGCGAGGTCGCTCGCGAAGAGCGACCCGGAGCGACATCTCGCAGCGACCCCTCCAGGTCGCTCCAGAAGCCTGGAGCGACCTCCCGGAGCGACTACTGGAAGTCGCTGCGCGCCTTCTGTTTGCTCGAATTCATTTCTACTCAAGGGCCTTTTGGTCATTTCATTATGCACGTTTTTTACTTCTGAAAACCTATGTTTTAAGTACTTTTAGCAGCCACNAAAAAAAAAAACTTCAATACTCCAACTCAATTACCCAAAATAAAAATAAAAACTTAAAAATGCAATCTGCCATAATATGATATATAAATATTTAGTTTATCATTCTAATATATTTTTGATTTCATTTTAGAACGTTTAAACGTTTGTTCTAAGTTTTTTAATAAACCTAAAATATATTGGGATATATTTTTCGTGAATTAAAACTATAACCACATGAAAGAAACATGAATTGATAATCCAGATATTAAAAACATTACCCAACATGTTCTTGATTCAAAATCATGTTCTTGACCTGAAAAAAACATGTTCTTGACAAAAAAAATACAATTGGAAATTCAGATAATAGACGGGTTCGAAAAATTCAGATAGCTAAAATAATTTAAAAACTCAATAATTTGTATAAGAATCAATTGGTTATCAATCTCAACTAATCTCCAATACTAGGATCTAGAAAAGATATGAAAATACACAGCACAAACACATTTTAATTTATTGATAAAATCGATAATTATTCGGCCAACAATATTTAGGTTACAACACTTCACAACAATAATATCTCAAAGACCAAGAGAGAAAGGAAAACCGGTCGAACCTAACCAGCCTCCACCACCAATAAACTGACCAGCAGTATATCTCTGAGCTTCAGAAGCAGACGTGATAACCTTAAAGCCCCTCCACTTCACTCTCCTAGCAGTTCCAGCCCCTACTCCTTTGTTCGCATACTCTCTATAAGTCAAAGTGTTCAACGCAAACGTCCCGGTCCACTCGGACCAACCTTCGGGTCGGATCACATCAGAGATATCCGACTGCATTATCACCGTCTGCGAATACTCTTTCCACGGACGACCAAGATACATCGGGAAACTACCTTTCACGGGCTGCAAATCCGACGTGGCACCGATCCTACATCTTTGGATAACGATCCCTGTGTTCTGGTTAGGATCAGTCCTTCCTTGGGCCGTGACCATGTTTTCTGGCCGGATTTTGGTCGGCGAGCGTGGATGTCGCAGTCTTGGAGAACGACGGCGGCGTTTCCAAAGATGAAGTCGACCGTTCCGGCGATGAAGCACTTGACGAAGTACTGACGGTTAGAGTGGACGTAGAGAGTGTCTTGGTAAGCTAACATGTCGCATTGGTAAAAAGCGGAGAAGTCAGAACCGATACGGAGAGCCACCTTTCTTGAGATGGAAGTTCAACCATTTGAGTAAGACTTTCTCTGGGGGTAATCTCAGAAATTCTTCTATATCCTGCAACAGACATGAAATTATTTATTGTTATTTACAGCACACATATACATTAGTCAAAATTCAGAAAGAGATATGCTTAATCATTACGTCGTTGTCCTCCACAAACTCAATAAGCTGAGGCATCTTCTTCAAACTAAGATCAGCGAGGAGCTGAATCTGCAGTTCCCAAGATTAGTTAGTAAATCATCAAGCACAAATACAAAGGAATATGAGTATAGAAAAACAAGTGTGGACCTTTATGAGTTGTGAGATCAATCCAAGCACAAGATGAGGCTGCAAGAAAATCATTCAGTGGTCATAATCTTCTCTAACAGTCTAAACATGATATATTAACAATCAAGCAAGCAAAGCATACCCGTCCTTCAGCCAGGTCATGTGTCCCAATATTAACCACGCTGCAGCCAACAGCTCTAGCAGAGTTGAGACAGAGCTCTGTGCCAAAAAACAGTAAGAAGACAATGAGGAACTCCACTTGGCTTTGGATAACATGGTACGTCTTAAAGGCTTTCACTTTGAGATCTTTCCTGATAATAAACTCCTCCCCTACAGTGGGCCAACGTTAAAACAAAACCAAACCCCCTGTAATTGATGCTATAGGTTGTATCATTACCAATGCCCAAGCCAACAAGATTGTGCTTCAGCTCTGAAGAATCTAGCTTCCTATGAACCTCGAACAAGCTCTCGACACATTCTTTGATCGATGTGGGCACTATAATCGTTGGAGGCTTCATCTTGTACAAGCCTCTAGTCACAACATACATTGGTAATCCACCCTAGCCAAACCGTAAAGTTTACAACTTTTGAGAATGTGATACTAAAGAAAGAAAAGTGTTTTGGTCTTACGATGTGATCCATGTGGGAGTGGGAGATGAAGAGGAAGTCTTGAGAGATTGCGCGATGTAGGCAACGGCCGATGTCGAAAGCTAAACGAAGAGAAGGGAACATGATGCAAGTCTCGTGCCCTCCAATGGATAATCCATCGATTGGGTAGCCTTCGATTTCCATTACATGCTTCTTCTTCTCCGTCTCACTCTCCATTACCTTGGTTCTGCTGACTTTGAATCTTTCTCTTTGGAGCTGGCTTGGGCTGGCTTTGTAGCCATGGATCTGAAACGATTACTCCCACGCCAGACATCAACCTCTCTGTAAAAAGGAGGAGATGGAGATCAGAAGGAGAGAGGAGATGGAGTGATTGGGATCAGAGGAGGAAGAAAGAATTTGGTTCCGTGAAAAACATCAACAAAGAGAGAAATGTGGTAAATTAATTACCCAACTGGATTTTAAGGGCCCTTATACTTTTTGCTTTACATCTTTTTAATTCTTTTCAATTGGTAATTTAAATATAGGTTTAATGACATAAAGCATAATAAATAATATTCTAAATAATGATAAAAATAAAAGAAATAATAGTTAGATCATACTTTTATCAATGAGTCACACTGCTATTTTAATAGAATAGATAGATATCCAAGAGACACGTTTGAGGTTTTAACCGGTTCTAAAAATGTCATATTAAACATAGGTTCTGTGCTTTTCACTTATTTTTTATTTTTTATTTTTGTCTTTTTTGTAGAACCTCCCTTTTAGAATCTCCGTTGGAGTTGGTCTTAGTTTAACGGATTTATACTTTATCTCCTTATAAAATATTTTAAAAAACGAAAAAGAAGTTAAATTGAGCTTGAAATGTGATGATAATAATTGAAAAGGTATAGTAAAAAAAAGTGAGGATAACTAAGGTGTAATCTAATGAAATTATGTAACAAATGTAAATAAGGGACAAGATCGGATAGAAAAGTCAACAACAATGAAACGAGAAAAAAACAAAAGGTTAAAGGCTCTTCTCACGAGTGGATGAGCCATTAACCCAATCCCGGACAAGTGACCTAGAAAAGCATAAGAATAAAGCCAAGAAAATGATGGATCAACACTCAGCACACCCAGGTCTTACAAAGCGTTTTGTTCATTTATGGCAATTCAAGTTCAAATTTAATTTTATCTCGTTACTAGGCTACATGTGCGAATCAAATGTTGTAGTGGCTACTGCGAGTAAGAATCTACATGTGAATAACTAATGTACTTGAAAAGACTAAAGATTTTCCACCACAAAGAAGTGCCACATCGTGCAAAATTACTTTAAATATTATTTCAAAAATAAAAAGAAATAAATAAAGTTGCTTACCAACGGTGGCAGAATGAAAGGTGGTGCTACCGTCGACGACGTTTCTATTTCCAGTAATAATAGTTCTTGTCCGACCATCTCCCATAAACATTATATTCTTTTTCTTCTTCGACACTTCCACATTCTCTCTATAAACACCAGCTTTTATATGTATCACATACCTCCTCTTACTATTATCCGGGGCAGCTGCAACAGCAGCCGCAATAGTCTTGAATTTACCGCTACCGTTAGCAGCCACAGTCGCATCGGCTCTCACTGAAGACCCTTGAAGAAGCCTCCTATCTCCTGCNCATGAAAACAAACATCATTTGTAAACAATATGTATTGTCTTATAGAGAGTAGATTTTTTATTTCAATGAGCCAATTATAAAATACATATTTATAACTAATTGTGTACTTAAAGCATTTATTAGAATTTTAGTATTTATTATTATATATAATATTACCACAAATGTTAAATTTAATAATTGGAATACTTATATATATTTCAAAATATTTATATTGACTATTAATTTCGGATTTTTCGGGTTACCCGTTCGGGTTCGGTTAATAACACTTCAGGTTCGGATATTTTTTGTACCACCCTAAAAGACTCGTTCGGATATTTTTACGTTTCGGGTCGGATAACGGGTCGGGTTTTTCGGTTCGGGTTCGGTTCGGATTTCGGGTTCCGGATTTTATGCCCAAGCCTAGTTTGAATTCTCAAAATTAACAAAGTAACAACACTAGTACAAACTACAATAAAATACAAAGAAGCTTACCAGTTACTATAGTGATGAACTCACCACTCTTGTCAACGTTTATTCTATATATAAACCTTAAGGTCTTTAACATTGATCGAAATAACCGAAATAACATTAATTTTTTCTCTGAGCAGTTAATACTCTAGTTTGCTGACATCACTAGGATTTCTTTTTTATAGTATCTAAGACTTATCATTAACGCAGTGTTTTTAGTACATGGTTCTTAGCAGAATATAAGAATCCGACTCTTAACTTTTAACTGAAAAAGTTAAGAGTCGGCTCTTAAATCTCTTATTTAAGAGCCGACTCTTAGCATTTTTAGTTAAAAATTAAGAGTCGGGTTCTTATATTCTGCTAAGAGCCCCGTCCTAAAAACCCCGTTAATGATGCTCTAAAAAGCTTAAAACAAGAACTTGCCTTAACTCTTTCTCCCGCTTTTTGATTAATTTTATTTTTTTAAAAGCTAAAAATTTAGTTAAGAACCATGTAACATCCTTGCGTTAAAGATGCTATTTAGAGCATGATTAATGAGAGATTCTTAGGATGCAGTTCTTAGCAGAATATAAGAAACCATCTCTTAACTTTTAACTAAAAAAGCTAAGAACTGGTTAAGATATTTAAGAACCGGTTCTTACCTTTTTTAGTTAAAAGTTAAGAGGCAGTTTCTTATATTCCGCTAAGAACCCCACCCTAAGAGCATGATTATTGGGGGTTCTTAGGATGAGGTTCTTAACGGAATTTAAGAACCTCATCCTAAGAACCTCATCCTAAGAACCCGTCTCTTAACTTTTAACTAAAAAAACTAAGAACCGGTTCTTAAATAAAAGTTTTAAGAGCCGGTTCTTAACTTTTTTAGTTAAAAGTTAAGAGACGGGTTCTTATATTCCGCTAAGAGCCCCCCAATAATCATGCGAGCCCCCCCAATTAATCATGCTCTTATGTGTTAGCTTCACAGTCATTTAGCAATTAATGTGTTCACACACTAATTGTCTTAATTCTATCGCGCAGACTATTTAATGTATTCACACACTAATTTTTTTAAAATCAGCTCAATTTCAGTTTTCGTATTTTAACATTTGTATTAGTGATTTGAAGTTCTCTTCTGACAAGAACTGAATAATATCATTGTTGAAAGAAATAAATTACAAAATCATTAAGATTCACATCAACTAAAATGTCGGAATGAAAATGATTTTAGAAAGAATGAAAATGATTTTAGAAACTGGAAGTTTTGGTATTTGCCGAACTTGGCCATGGTTGAGGTTTATGTATATGGAAGCAATAAATAATTGCTATTGGTTATGAATTAAGGAAACTAAGGTGGAAAATGTCACATACAAAGTTTGATCTTAAGTTTAGCCAAATATTATTTTCTTTACAAAGTTTTCATATTAAACTAAGAATTAGAATCATAATCAGATTGTTAGAAAAAATCAGAAAAGTTTTAAAAGAAAAGAAAATTTGGGAAATCGACTGAAAAACAGAATTCATGTACCAGAGATCACATTATTTTCGACGCAACTCTAACCTATTTCACTCTATTGTAATGTATTTTTATTATATTTACCACAAATTTTATATAAGAAAATACAAGTTATTGGTTATAGACTACGTCAATTTTGTAACATGCCCAATGATCCGACGTCCAACCATTTTTATTGGTATTCTTAAAGTATGGTTCAATAATTATGTATGAAAAATAAGCCCAACATATTAGTTTTACATTTATTTATTTTTATTTATATTAGTAGAAGAATGTCTAGGTAAAATATTTGGATACGAAGAACTGAACTTGATTTGAAAGTAATACTAAACACAAACTAAAACTGATTAAATACTCAAATGGATCTAAAAGTTTAATATCTGGATAACCAGACCCGAATCCGATCCAGAACTGAAATATTTTGGATACCGAAAATATCTAAAACATAATTATATACTTAAATATATTAGTTATTTTAAATTTTATATCTATTAGATATTCATTAATATGAAAATATCTAAATTAACCAAATATGTTCTAAATACTAAAAAATATATTATTTTCTCCATCTAAATATTTAAAATTTTTATGTAAAATTAAGTATTTAGTTTTACATTATTCAAATTTTTATCTGTTATATTATTTTTATTTTCGGATTTTTTGGATTAAGCATATTTGGATTTTTGTTAAAACATTACATAATTAAAATATGTATCCAAACTCGAACCTGAACCGAATTTGCAATAATTCGAACCAAATCCAAACCAAATTCAAATCAAAATTTGTAAATATCTGAATTATATTTAAATTTGTAACTCTAAAAATTTGAAATCTGAATAAATGATCTCCACCAGAACGAATATCTGAATATTATCCTTTGAAAAAGCTATACGATAAATTTCTTATTCTAACGTAAAATAAATAATTTTAATCCATTATTTTACTCTGCGTACGGTGCGGATTATTGCCATGCGTAAATAAGGCAAAGCAAAAGTGCTACATAGCGATGAAATAATAAATATAAAGTATTTAGGCCGATGGCTGTAGAACTGTAATACGTTGGTGCAAGCCTGTCATGGGTCCGTATAGCATATACCAACTGGAAAAAAAAATACTCCACTAATTAGACTTAAAAGTAAATTCTGAAATACAAGTTTTGTCGGCATACGTACAAAGCAAATCCTAGCTTCCTGGCGATAACTTTTTGTTTCTATAAGAAGAAACCTTTGTTTTATAAAATTAGATATGCATTAGTGTCGGTTGAGTTATTGGCTACTATTTTTTTCACAATATTCCTCGATCGAGCTTGCATGTTCTAAAAGCATCTCCAAGAACAATTTATAAGAAAAAAATGTATGAATGGTTGAAATGTACAAGTGGTTTGTGCTTCGAAAGGTTATTATAACCTTGACAAAAAAAAATATTATAGATGACACATCTGCCAAGTATTCATATAGCTTAACTGATCGTATAGTTAGCTAGTTTCAAAAAAATATACTATAAATGTACAAGTATTTATATGATCCGTTTGTATTCATATACTTTTTAAGGCTTTTTACAGAATTGACCTATAACTTAAAGTCAAACACAAAACTAACCTCTTTTTTTTTTGAAAATTGGTTTTGCCCTATTCACCCCACAAGTTCATATAATTTACGAAAATGCCATCAATTTTTTTTTTTTTTTTTAAATGACATTTTTACTCTCTAACCCTCATCATCTTCAAGTAATTACAAGATTACCATTGTCATCAATACCACAACCACCATGAACAACCAATTTGAAGCTCTTAATGCTCCCAAAATCGATTTACCCTTCTTCTTTTTCCATTCTTGTGAACTAAACACAACATATCTCTCACTTTCTCTCCACAATGAGCTAAAAAAACCCAAGATTTTGATTCTAAANGTCGTCCGCGTCTTCTCCGCTAGTTTTTAAGTCTTCTACGTTAGTTTTTGAATAACTTGTATTTTTAAGAGTGATAAGTAACTTCAAGATATGTAAAACTCATATTTACAAAATATGTTCTCTCCCTTAGTTTTACTAAATTTGACTAAGTTTTTCAACGCAAACTTATAATAAAATATGATATGCTTTAACTAGTTACTATTGTTTGTTTCCATCTCTTAAGTATTATTGTTATAGACAATAATGATGACTATTGTTATGAGTTGGAAGAAGGGTTAAAATGCTTCTTAAAATGTTGTATCAATATAAAGCTACCAACATTCTTGTTTACTATTAAACATTTCACTATCTTTTTCTTTCGTTCAACAATTTATAATCATTATAATAGAAAAAGAAAGAAGAATAACTAATAGTGTGGGTTATGATACTAAAAAAAACAATCAACTTGCGTACTCCTTTTCCGACAACCATACAGGGCATCCGATGTAGGTCAAACTTTTATGATAAATCTGTCTAAGTTTCTTTTTTTTTTATTAAAGCGACAGCCCAAGTTGTATTTTCGATTGCTTTGTATAAGAAAATATAATACTATCTGGATTAATTATCAAACACCAATAACATACGTAATTATCATAATTAATATGTATATTGCATGTGCAACTATTATACTTTCCAACCATATCGAGTCTGTCAATTATTCTTTTGTATGGTCACGTTGGTTGGTAGATTTTGTCTGCGTTCACGCTTTGCACGTGTTCCTGGGCGTACAAACAGTTAATCTTGTTAAATCGTTGTCAGTAAGGAGCGTTGGGAGATGTAAACTTTTCATAGTTCAGTAAGTAAAAAACATTCATATCGACATTGATAGCATATGCAGTTTCACAATTGGACTTGGAACGATTGACTATTGACTAATAACAAACTATAGTCAATATTCAATAATTCTTGCAAGATATAAATAACACTTATGCCTTCGGTTCTTTTTTGGTAATATCACGGATTCACGGTAGCTTTAGCTTTATTCATGGGAAGCATCCTGACAAGTGATGAGCTGCTACTAGCAGTTTAGCAAAAAAGAAAAAAAAGAGAGCTGCTACTAGCAAAAACTGGCCTGGATTTTCGATATCCAATATTGTGGAATCGTACATTTTTGCTCAATCCCAACTAATTGATCCAATCAAAAGGAACCAAACAACTTATCATTTAAATATTTTGGAATTGAAAAGAAAAAAAACTGATCCCATATTTATTTCAAAACTAAGATTATATTTCACTAAAACCTGAACCTTGACTGGAATCGAATCCCAACCATGTGTGATAGATTCAAATTTATTTTAGATATAATTAATTACAAACAAGAAAAAAAACAAGAAAAAAAAGACAGGGAAACCAATCCAAAGCATTACAAAAACCCCTTGACATCTTGTTTTTTTCTTACTTGGTGAATCTAGCAGATAACTCTCAATTTGTTTCATCGAGATATCTACCACATCAGCCCTCAAATCCGATAGAGTAAGTAAAAAATTATTTAACAAATGAAAATTACGACGGGGATGAGTCAGATTGTCGCGCCAATAACACACATAATACGAAAGCACAACCACAAGAGCCATGAAGAGGAGACATTCTTGATCTTCGTTCTTTTCAAAAATATTTTATAAGATGACTAATCTCTCAAAAACACTAAAGAAAATCTTCTTTGAAGTTGAAAAAAGAAAATTATATGATGCGGTTGGCGTTTCATGCTTGAGCACTGTATGTATTTGCGAACTAAGTTTTAGTATTATAAGGACTCATTTAAGCTGACTGCAAATAGTGATGATGTAAGGAAACAAATTGTGAATGGAATCAATTCAATGATGGAATTTCAATACTCCAACTCAATTACCCAAAATAAAAATAAAAAACTTAAAAATGCAATATGCCATAAAAATGATATATAAATATTTAGTTTATCATTCTAATATATTTGTGATTTCATTTTTATAATAAACTTAAAATATATTAGGGATATACGTTTCGTCAATTAAAACTATAACCACATGAAAGAAACATGAATTGATAATCCAGATATTAAAAACACTACCCAACATGTTCTTGATTCAAAATCATGGTCTTGACCTAAAAAAAACATGTTCTTGACAAAAAAATACAGTGAAAATTCAGGTAATGGACGGATTCGAAAAATTCAGAAAGCCAAAATAATTTTAAACTCAATAATTTGTATAAGAACTAATTGGTGATCAATCTCAACTAATCTCCAATACTAGGATCTAGAAAAGATATGAAAATACACACCAACACATTTTAATTTATTGATAAAATCGATAATTATTCGACCAACCATATGTAGGTTACAACACTTCACAACAATAATATCTCAAAGACCGAGAGAGAAAGGAAAACCAGTCGAACCTAACCAGCCTCCACCACCAATAAACTGACCAGCAGTATATCTCTGAGCTTCAGAAGCAGCCGNCATATCTTACAAAGCGTTTTGTTCATTTATGGCAATTCAAGTTCAAATTTAATTTTATCTCGTTACTAGGCTACATGTGCGACTCAAATGTTGTAGTGGCTACTACGACTAAGAATCTACATGTGAATAATTAATGTACTTAAAAAGACTAAAGATTTTCCACCACAAAGAAGGGCCACATCGTGCAAAATTACTTTTAAATCTTTTATTTTCAAAAAGAAAAAGAAATAAATAAAGTTGCTTACCAACGGTGGCAGAGTGAAAGGTGGTGCTACCGTCGACGACGTTTCTATTTCCAGTAATAATAGTTCTTGTCCGACCATCTCCCATAAACATTATATTCTTTTTCTTCTTCGACACTTCCACATTCTCTCTATAAACACCAGCTTTTATATGTATCACATATCTCCTCTTACTATTATCCGGGGCAGCTGCAACCGCAGCCGCAATAGTCTTGAATTTACCGCTACCGTTAGCAGCCACAGTAGCATCGGCCCTCACTGAAGACCCTTGAAGAAGCCTCCTATCTCCTGCTGATAACCAAGTTGGCCACCCCTCTGCGTCTACTTCTCCGGCGCCGGAAATATCTACGGACACCGTTGTTTCCTCTTCCTTGAGTTTACGGTTGTTTGAGAAGGATTTAGCCTTTAGCTCGAAATTGGCTATGTCGGTATCAGTCATGTTCTTGATCATTGCTAGTGCGTTGCTGCACATGTGCTCGACGTGTACCTACACATAAGTTATCTCGTTGTAAAATTGTATTTGAAAACAATTATGTTATCACAAATATATATAATTAAATACACTCTTGAGTAAAAATATATATATATACACTCCAATAACAACTGATAGCAACTATTTCTACCAACACTAGCTAACAACATTTCATTATAAGAAAATAAATTCCGAAAAACAGAGAATTGTCAAGTAATGTGATGTGACGTAAGATTTATTTAGTTTTCTTGTAACCATATCTGTAATCTTTTTCATCGCATGCATTCCAACAAAACAAAAACATCAATTCGTAACCCCACGATGAAATAACAGAATAGTGATGTTATGTTGAGTCAATTCAGATTCCATAAATTTAGTGAACCAAAACAAATGCATTTTATCAGTCGACAATTGCAAATTTTAAATTAATTCAATTTTCCATACTCTTATGTTATACATTTCACATTTTATATTTTATTTTCAGTTGTCCTCCAATTCTATATGAGAGCCGTAATGGCTAAAGAAATGATGTTTTTACGTACCTGACCCTTCAACAAGACCTGACGGACTTTCTTGTCAGCATCATCATGAGAGAATCCATCGAGACAAGTCTCCTGGTTGGTAATGGCAGAGCTTATTAGGGTTCCCTCAGAGTTTTCTTGTTAGGATACATTTGGAGATCTTCCAGTGTCTCATGAAGCTCATCAAGGGTCTCATCAATAGTCTCCAAACAGTCATGAAGTGCCGTCTTCTCACGTGGAGTCAGTCCTTTCCTGTTCTTGATCAGTTTCTTCACCGTGAAGTAATTGTGTTCCACGGCGATTGTTGTTAGGTTAAGCGAGGCCTCTATAACGTCTTTCTGCGACGTCAGTTTGACGCCGCCGGACGTGGCCACGGCGGAGATGCAGAGCTCAGGGTACAGCGTGGAGCTGCAAGCGGATCTTAGCACGGCATGAGAGGACGGTGATAGAGGTTGTTTTCTGTTTCCGTTGGCTTTTGAAGCTCCGGCGGCGATTCCGATGACGGCAGCCACGAGGAGCAAAGCTACGGCGGCAGATAGTAAAACAATTTTCTTGTTTTTCTTGAAATTATCTTTGGAGAAGATTTCTTTGATAGATGATGCCATTATCTGACACTGATGAGTAAGAGTGGTGAATGTTCTCTCCAAGAGTGGGGTGTTTATATTGATGAAATTAAAATTAGAAACGATATTTATTTTTAATGGCTCTTTTCTGTTTTTTCTTTACTTGACTCTATTATTTGAGTGTAAATAAATTCTGTAGAAATAAAACACATGTTATTAAGCCGTTAATAGAAGATAAGATTTTTATAATATCTTATCTTTTCTCTTTCTTCTAAATTTTCTTGACTCTATTATTTGAGTGTACATTTAGTGAAAAATCCACATGTTATAAGCCGCCTCGTTAATAGAAGATAAGATTTTTTGTAAATAGAATATTATTCCAATTGTTCGAGTTCCGTTCCACAGAAGTACTATTGTCGTGTTCCCAAATTTGTATCCTTGTATTTGGTTTTGATATTTGCTGAAGACAAGTCTAGGCTTTGCTTACCAGTTTTCTTTTCAATTGGAAATATTTCTTTAATGAATAGCCTTGAAACATCTATATTTGTATATGTTTCTGTTAATCGTGAAAATGATATTATTATTTAAAAGAAAATTATGACGTTTTTAATACAGAAAAAATAGTCTAAGTAACAGAATTCACCTAGGTTGCATGTTCTAAGTATAATAATTATGACGTCAGTAAGACACATCACACATACACGTATGCATTACTACACTACTATAAATGTGGTTTATAAACTATCGTACAGTTTATAAACTGAGTATATACCGATGTCTCTGGAAATAAATGTGGTTTCAGAAGTAGTCTCCCAAGTTACAATTTCGATTTTTCGGATGCCGTCAACAAGTTGTTTAAAAATTTGCAATACTAGTACAAATCAGACATGAGTTTGAATTAGGCCTGGGTGTTCGGGTATCCGTTGGCATTCGGATCGGGTTTTTCGGATTTTCGGATTTTCGGGTTTACGCTTTTAGGTCCCGTACTAAAATTTTATTAGTACGGGTCGGGTTCGGATAATAACACTTCGGGTTCGGTTCAAAATTGTATTGCATCATAAAACCCATAAAGTAATCATATATCGTACGGATTCGGTTATATCGGTTCGGTTCGGATATAACCAAAGTAAAAAACAAATTTTTTGAAGTAAAACATAAAGAAAAACATCTAAATTAAATAAAAATTAATCTATCACATATAAAATTGATAAAATAACAATAAAATGTTAAATCAATCATGAAAACAAACATCATTTGTAAACAATATGTATTGTCTTATAGAGAGTAGATTTTTTATTTCAATGAGCCAATTATAAAATACATATTTATAACTAATTGTGTACTTAAAGCATTTATTAGAATTTTAGTATTTATTATTATATATAATATTACCACAAATGTTAAATTTAATAATTGGAATACTTATATATATTTCAAAATATTTATATTGACTATTAATTTCGGATTTTTCGGGTTACCCGTTCGGGTTNAAGTTCAAATTTAATTTTATCTCGTTACTAGGCTACATGTGCGACTCAAATGTTGTAGTGGCTACTACGACTAAGAATCTACATGTGAATAATTAATGTACTTGAAAAGACTAAAGATTTTCCACCACAAAGAAGTGCCACATCGTGCAAAATTACTTTAAATATTATTTCAAAAATAAAAAGAAATAAATAAAGTTGCTTACCAACGGTGGCAGAATGAAAGGTGGTGCTACCGTCGACGACGTTTCTATTTCCAGTAATAATAGTTCTTGTCCGACCATCTCCCATAAACATTATATTCTTTTTCTTCTTCGACACTTCCACATTCTCTCTATAAACACCAGCTTTTATATGTATCACATACCTCCTCTTACTATTATCCGGGGCAGCTGCAACAGCAGCCGCAATAGTCTTGAATTTACCGCTACCGTTAGCAGCCACAGTCGCATCGGCTCTCACTGAAGACCCTTGAAGAAGCCTCCTATCTCCCGCGGATAACCAAGTAGGCCACCCCTCTGCGTCTACTTCTCCGGCGCCGGCAATATCTACGGACACCGTTGTTTCCTCCTCCTTGAGTTTACGGTTGTTTGAGAAGGATTTAGCTTTTAGCTCGAAATTGGCTATGTCGGTATCAGTCATGTTCTTGATCATTGCTAGTGCGTTGCTGCACATGTGCTCGACGTGTACCTACACAACTTATCTCGTTATAAAATTGTATCTGAAAACAATTATGTTATCACAAATATATAGAATTAAATACACTCTTGACAAAAAAAAAATATATATATATATACACTCCAATAACAACTGATAGCAACTAGTTCTACCAACACTAGCTAACAACATTTCATTATAAGAAAATAAATTCCAAAAAACAGAGAATTGTCAAGAAATGTGATGTGATGTAAGATTTATTTAGTTTTCTTGTAACCATATCTATAATCTTTTTCATCGCATGCATTCCAACAAAACAAAAACATCAGTTCGTAACCCCACGATGAAATAACAGAATAGTGATGTTATGTTGAGTCAATTCAGATTCCATAAATTTAGTGAACCAAAACAAATGCATTTTATGAGTCGACATTTGCAAATTTTAAATTAATTCAATTTTCCATACTCTTATGTTATACATTTCACTTTTTTTTTCAGTTGTTCTCCAATTCTATATGAGAGCCGTAATGGCTAAAGAACTACTGTTTTTACGTACCTGACCCTTCAACAAGACCTTACGGACTTTCTTGTCAGCATCATCATGAGAGAATCCGTCGAGACAAGTCTCCTGGTTGGTAATGGCAGAGCTTATTAGGGTTTTGAGATCACCGGCGTGTTCCCTTAGAGTTTTCTTGTTAGGGTACATTTGGAGATCTTCCAGTGTCTCATGAAGCTCATCAAGCGTCTCATCAATAGTCTCCAAACAGTCATGAAGCGCCGTCTTCTCACGTGGAGTCAGTCCTTTCCTGTTCTTGATCAGTTTCTTCACGGTGAAGTAATTGTGTTCCACGGCGATTGTTGTTAGGTTAAGCGATGCCTCAATGACGTCTTTCTGCGACGTCAGTTTGACGCCGCCTGACGTGGCCACGGCGGAGATGCAGAGCTCAGGGTACAGCGTGGAACTGCAAGCGGATCTTAGCACGGCATGAGAGGACGGTGATAGAGGGTTTTTTCTGTTTCCGCTGGCTTTTGAAGCTCCGGCGGCGATTCCGATGACGGCAGCCACGAGGAGCAAAGCTACGGCGGCAGATAGTAAAACAATTTTCTTGTTTTTCTTGAAATTATCTTTGGAGAATATTTCTTTGATAGATGATGCCATTGTTTGACACGGATGAGTGAGAGTGGTGAATGTTCTCTTCAAGAGTGGGGTGTTTATTTATATTGATGAAATTAAAATTAGAAACGATATTTATTTTTAATGGCTCTTTTCTCTTTCTTCTTACTTGACTCAATTATTTGAGTGTAAATAAATTCATTCAGTAGAAATAAAACACATGTTATTAAGCCGTTAATAGAAGATAATATTTTTATAATATCTTATCTTCTCTCTTTCTTCTAAATTTTCTTGACTATTATTTGAGTGTAAATTTAGTGAAAAATCCACATGTTATAAGCCGCCTCGTTAATAGAAGATAAAATTTTTTTGTAAAGAGAATATTATTCCAATTGTTCGAGTTCCGTTCCACAGAAGTACTATTGTCGTGTTCCCAAATTTGTATCCTTGTATTTGGTTTTGATATTTGCCGAAGAGAAGTCTAGGCTTTGCTTACCAGTTTTCTTTTCAATTGGAAATATTTCTTTAATGAATAGCCTTGAAACTTCTATATTTGTATATGTTTCTGTTAATCGTGAAAATGATACTATTATTTAAAAGAAAATTATGACGTTTTTAATACAGAAAAATAGTCTTTAGTAACAGAATTCACCTAGGTTGCATGTTCTAAGTATAATAATTATGACGTCAGTAAGACACATCACACATACACGCATGCACTACTATAAATGTGGTTTATAAACTATCATACAGTTTATAAACTGAGTATATACTGTCTTTGGAATTAAATGTGGTTTCAGAAGTAGTCTCCCAAGTTACAATTTCGATTTTTCGGATGCCGTGAACAAGTTGTTTACAAATTTGCAATACTAGTACAAATCAGACATAAGTTTAAATTCTCAAAATTAACAAAGTAACAACGCTAGTACAAACTACAATAAAATACAAAGAAGCTTACCTGTTACTGGTGATGAACTCGCCACTCTTTTCAACGTTTATTCTATATATACACCTTAAGGTCTTTAACTAATTGACCGAAATAACTTTTTTTTCTGGAAACTGATGCATTAGATATTTCCATATTTTTATTTAAAAATATCTGTTAGTAATATTTATTTCTGAAATAATAATATTCATTTACCATATTGAAATGATTTATGTACATTTATACTTACTGTATTAACCGTGTTCTTATAACGCTAAACATACCCAAAATGGAACATTTTATAGTTGTATCTATCTTATTAAAACAGAAACATTACAAATTTTTCTAAGTGGATTTTTAAATTGGACATCACATTATTATTTATACCATAACCTTATATTTCCTTAAATAGTTCAATATCAACCACCTTTCATTTAACTCCACCGTAAGATCTATCTTATTATATGTTTACATTATACTTCTATTATTATACATCTATTAAACAAAACATCTATTATATCGTTATAGTATACTCAAATTATCATATTTATATTATATCATAGTACAAATATAACAAACCTTCTTTTTATTATAGTCAAATGAATACAACAAATGTCTCCAATCAAATATTTTGATCGGCATGTTTACGTACCTGCTATAAGATAGATAAGAATAAAAATTAATATTACACATGTTACAATAATTCTGTGAAAACAAGTCACTGCATCACGAGTCAGTCATTAGCGAGTCGAGTCAGCGAGTCATTAGCGAGTCGAGTCGACCGCGAGTCATTAACGAGTCGAGTCGACCGCAAGTCATTAACGAGTCCTTAGCCAGTCATTATACAATTCCGAACATCTTGGTCTGGTTATCTCCTAAACCAATTGATTAAATTAACNGTGGATTTTTAAATTGGACATCACATTATTATTTATACCATAACCTTATATTTCCTTAAATAGTTCAATATCAACCACCTTTCATTTAACTCCACCGTAAGATCTATCTTATTATATGTTTACATTATACTTCTATTATTATACATCTATTAAACAAAACATCTATTATATCGTTATAGTATACTCAAATTATCATATTTATATTATATCATAGTACAAATATAACAAACCTTCTTTTTATTATAGTCAAATGAATACAACAAATGTCTCCAATCAAATATTTTGATCGGCATGTTTACGTACCTGCTATAAGATAGATAAGAATAAAAATTAATATTACACATGTTACAATAATTCTGTAAAACAAGTCACTACATCACGAGTCAGTCATTAGCGAGTCGAGTCAGCGAGTCATTAGCGAGTCGAGTCAGCGAGTCATTAGCGAGTCGAGTCAGCGAGTCATTAGCGAGTCGAGTCAGCGAGTCATTAGCGAGTCGAGTGAGCGAGTCATTAGCGAGTTGAGTCGACCGCGAGTCATTAACGAGTCGAGTCGACCGCAAGCCATTAACGAGTCCTTAGCCAGTCATTATACAATTCCGAACATCTGGGTCTGGTTATCTCCTAAACCAATTGATTAAATTAACTAAACTGATTATGGAAAAAACCTCTTTTCCAAGTTAACGAAAATATACTAATGTATATTCTTATTTCAATAACAGAAACATCAACTTTTACTTTTAAAAAAATCGATTATGGAAAAACCCCTTCTCCAAGTTGAGTCTACTATGGCTAAAACCTCAGTTACAATCAAATATTTCCAATCAAATTGCCAGATTTGAAAAATCATGAATATGGAAAACCTCATTCTCCAAGTTTATTCTACTAGACCTAAAATCTCG